>CANNZV010005734.1:0-23993 GCA_947561585.1 Caprella mutica | reverse complement strand
CTGCTGTAAGTAAACTGGACATTCTATATTTTTGTACTAAATCAGGACTCAAATCAAAATTCCTATTCAAACTTAGATAAAAAATGTCCTGTTTACAGAGTTCCATTTATTGCTTTTGGTTTAATCGACTTTGGGCATCAATTTTTTGTCTGCTGTTCCTTCTTCTACAGGATTGGCAAGTCTACTTACGTGTTTTCGAGTAAATTCTAGCACTTTTGAAGGCTCGTCTAATTCTCCTTCATACAAACTCAAATCTTCTAAAATAGTAGGAATTTCTGCGCTAGCGGTTGGATTGGGTTTGTCAAATTCTTGTAAAGAGAAGGCTACACCAACGGCTATCAATAAGACTAAAACCGCTGCAATAGACATCAATTGTCGAAGAAAATTAGACTGTGAACTTTCTTTTCGTTCATCCAAACGAGACTCCAATCGCCGCCAAGCATCGCTTGAAGGTCGTTCGTTTAGTTTATGTTCGTTTTCTCTAAAAAGCTCAAAAAGGTCTTTTTTGTTGCTCATTTTTATAAAAATTTGGTGCTGATTCAACTCCTACCCGACCGCAGTCGGTATTTTTCGAAGTAATGAATCCGCTTTTGTTATTGCAAAGTTTAAATAATAGTTCTTCTTTTTACGATGGCACTAGACTTCTAGTAAACAGCCTCCTTTTTACTAGCCCACTTCTCCTATATCGCTCGCTCGAATAAGCGCTTTCATTCTTTTTTTCGCCAAAATCAGTTGAGATTTGGATGTATTGATACTGATGCCGAGTTCTTCTGCGATTTCTCTATGTTTGTAGCCTTCGAGGACATACATATTGAAAACCGTTCGATAACCAGTCGGTAATTTGTCTAACAAGAGTAAAATATCTTGTGCTGCTAGTTCATCTATAATCGTTACTTCGGTACGAATATCAATATTGCTAATTTCTACCGTTAGCTTAAAGTTATGTCGTTTTCGCAAAAACATCAAGCTTTCGTTGACAATTATTCGACGAATCCAACCTTCGAAGTTACCTTTTCCTGAATAAGAATCAATTTTGCTCAATACTTTGTACAATCCGCCAATCAATACATCTTCGGCATCCTCGGCATGCTTGACATAGCGTTTGCATACGCCATACATTTTGGGTGCATAGCGTTCATACAACAATTTTTGCGCGCTGCGTTCTTGTCGTTTACAGGCTTGTATGAGTTCTTGTTCGGTCACTTGATAGCTTTTTGCAATTTTCATACGCATTTTTTTTTCTTTCGACAATACACTAACATAGATGCAGTAGTTTGAAAAATTGGTGCATATTGAAGTTTAAAACGAGTCAAGTTTAACTTTATTCCAATAAAATCGCCAAATTTGATTCTTTTCCTAAAGACAAATTACCACTTTATTTAATCCTCTGCTATATTTGCGCCTTCATTTTAAAGAAAAAATCATGGAAATACAAAAAGACCGATTCGTGTTATCAAATGGAGTGGACGCTTTAGATTTGTGCAAAAAATATGATGCTCCTTTATATGTGTATGACAGTGCCATTATCAAACGACAGTTTGAGCGATTGAATACAGCATTTGTCGGACAAAAACTCAAGATCAATTATGCTTGTAAAGCATTGACCAATATCAACATTTTGCGCTTGATGCGACAAATGGGTTCGGGCTTGGATACCGTTTCGATTCAGGAATTGCGCTTGGGATTGATGGCAGGATTTGAGCCTTCCGATATTATTTTTACGCCCAATTGTGTTTCTATGGAAGAAATAGAAATGGCAAAGGATTATGGTGTCAAAATCAATATTGATAATCTTTCGATATTGGAACAATTTGGTCATAAATATCCCGAATATCCTGTTTGCATCCGAATCAATCCACACATTTTGGCGGGCGGCAATGCCAAGATTTCGGTTGGACATATTGATTCCAAATTTGGGATTTCTTTCCATCAGCTGCCGCATGTCAAGCGGATTGTTCATTCGACAGGGATGCTCGTAGAAGGCATACATATGCATACAGGTTCTGATATTTTGGATGTAGAATTGTTTTTGAGTGGAGCCGATATTCTATTGGATGTTGCTCGGGAGTTTCCAGATTTGCAGTATATAGATTTTGGAAGTGGTTTCAAAGTACCTTATAAAGAGAATGATATTTCGACCGATATAGAGGAATTTGGCGAAGGAATAAAGAAACGTTTTAACACTTTTTGTAAAAACTATGGTCGAGAATTGACCTTGATGTTTGAACCTGGGAAGTTTTTGGTGAGCGAAGCTGGTTATTTTTTCGTCCAAGTAAACGTTGTAAAACAAACGCTTTCCAATCTCTTTGCGGGAGTAGATTCTGGACAAAACCATCTCATTCGCCCGATGTTTTACGATGCTTTTCACAAAATTGTGAATGTAACTCGTCCTGTCGGCAAAACCCGAATTTATACCGTTGTGGGTTATATTTGTGAAACGGATACTTTTGGAATAAACCGAAAATTGACGGAAATTCAGGAAGGCGATATTTTGTGTTTTTATAATGCAGGAGCTTATTGTTTTTCTATGGCTTCCAATTATAATTCTAGGTTTCGACCTGCCGAAGTATTGGTGCATGAAGGCAAAGCTTATTTGATACGAGAGCGGGAAACAATGGAAGATTTGCTTAGAGGTCAAAAAAATATTGCAATTTTTGATTCCATCGAAGCCTTACAAAACCACTAATTTTCTGTATTTTTGCAATCCACTAAAATTGATACTAATGATGCGTTTTATATTCTTATCCTTTATACTGACAAGTCTATTTTTGTTGACCTCTTGCGGCAATCAAGCTGAAAACCAATTGGAAGAAGACCGAGCATTGATTGAAGCCTACTTGGCTGAAAACAATTTGACGGCCGAAGTTACACCCGAAGGTGTTTATTATATTATTGAAAAACAAGGCAATGGAGATTACCCTACTTCCACTAGCCAAGTTTCAGTCGATTATCATGGTTATCTTTTGGATGGATCTACCTTTGACCAAGGTTTTGCTACCTTCTCTTTAACAGGAGTTATCGCGGGTTGGACAATCGGTATTCCTTTATTTGATAAGGGCGCAGAAGGGATGCTTTTAATTCCTTCTAGCTTGGGCTACGGTAGAAATGGAAATTCAACTATTGAAGGTAATACCGTTCTTTTGTTTGATATAAAATTGGTTGATTTTTAGGTTAGATGTCAGAAATTAGACCGAAAATTAAAATTTCCTGCCAGAAGTCAGACTTATAACGTTGACAAAAAATGTCTACGTTATAAGTCTGACTTCTGGCAGTTTCGAAGAAACAGTCTAGTCTCGTCTTCAAATAACAATCCGCTTACTCCCACTATAGATATTGAATTGTTGATTGCGGACAAAACCAAGTAAAGTCATATTGTAGGACTCTGCCAACTCTACTGCCAAACTAGACGGTGCGCCTACTGCTGCTAAAATGGGAATTTCAGCCATCAAGGCTTTTTGTACCAACTCAAAACTTGCTCGCCCGCTAACCAATAAGAGGCTATCGTGCAAGGGCAATAAATTTTGCTGAAAAGCAGTCCCAATTAATTTATCTAGTGCATTGTGCCGTCCTACGTCTTCTTTCATCAAGAGTAATTCACCTTCAGTATTGAACAAAGCAGCTGCATGAATACCACCAGTTTGGTCAAAAACGCTTTGTTGCTTTCGCAAAACATCAGGCAATTCGTGAATCAATTCTCCTCTGAACAAAGGGTTTTCGGTAGGCAATTCAGGTGTTTTATTCATACTGAGAGCATCTATAGACGCTTTGCCACAAACGCCACAACTCGAACTGGTATAAAAATTACGTTGTAAACGACCAAGGTCTAAGTCTACTCCTTTTCGGATTCCAATAACAATTCTATTTTCTGAAAACTCCGCATTCCAACTTGGCAAATGTGCTATTTTGGTAACAACATCGAGTGACTGAATAATCCCTTCTGTATATAAAAAACCCAAAGCCAAAGCTTCATCTTCGCCCGGCGTACGCATGGTAATAGAAATACTTTTTTTAAGCAATTCCTCGCCTTCCCAATAAGCCAATTGGATTTCGAGCGGCTCTTCTACCGCCAATTGGTCTGTCTTGACTTGAAGATTTCCTGATTTTCCAATTTTTAAAATTTTTTTAGGATGGATTGCTTGCATTGATTTATTTGTTAATTCAAAGGCTAAAGTCTATAAAAAGTCCAAAATAAGAAATCCTCACTACATTTCTGCAGTAAGGACCTCACATCATAAGAATCATAGGGAAAATTCTTGAATATATTATATAGTATAATAATAGTATTATATGTATCGGTATGGTTTATTGGAATAATTCTGAGAGTATAATAATATACTCTTGACGAAATAATTTTTATTTCGGTCAGACTTTAAATAATAGTCTGAAATGGTAGATTGCATTTGGATAAGAAAGTACTTAACTCTTAATATCATATCAAAAATAAAGTACACCTATTTAGAGGTAAAATTTGGCGAAAAGTAACAAATTTTGAAAAAAAAAATAAACTCATAGGGGATATTCCTTTTTCTATTGTCTTAGTTAGGAATGAAGCAATTAAGGCTAATTATAAAAATAACCTAAGGCTTTCAAATTAAAAATCATACTAATTATTTTTCTCAAATTAAACATAAAATTAAAAATGGTAACATTAAAAAGAATTATTCCCACTTTACTAATGCTCGTATGTATCGGTTTATTTATGACCTCTTGTAACAAAGAAGACTTAGATACGCCAAACGAAAATGTAGAAACCGCAACAGAAGACAATACACAAAACGAAAGTACAAATCAAGGCTTTTTAGGTTTGGTGAGTGAAAATCAAGATGATGACGAAGAATTTAACCTTGACAGTGAGGAATGTTTTACAATCAATTTCCCAATAGATGTAGTTATCGCTGGAGTAACTTCTTCTGTAGATAGCGAAGAAGCTTTCAATGATTTAATTATTGCTTGGTTTGAAGGTTTAGAAGACGAGGACGAAATAACCGATTTCCCAATGATTACTTTCCCTATCAATGTAACTTTAGCAGATGGCACTACGCAATCTGTAGCAGATGACAAAGCACTTTGTGATTTGTATGAAGCTTGTTTTGGTGAAGACGGCGAATGGGAAGATGAAGGCGAATGGGAAGATGAATTTGAAGATTGTGATTGTGAAGAACCTACAGAAGAAGACCAAGTGTGCGTGCAAAAAGGAGATGAAGTTTTCCCTTTCCCTAGTGCTTGTTTGGCTGAATGCTATGGCTTGACGATTGTAGATGGCGAATGTGATGATTTTGACTGGGATGGAGAATGGGAAGAAGACGGCGAATGTGATATTGATTGGGGAGATGAATTTGAGGATTGTGATTGTGAGGAACCTACCGAAGAAGATTTGGTATGTGTAGAAGGCGAAGATGGCGAAATATTCCCTTTCCCTAGTGCTTGTTTTGCCGAATGCTTAGGCTTGACCGTTGTAGATGGCGAATGTGATTTTGATTTCGGTGGCGGTGTTTACGAAGGTGGAGAAGAGCCTTGGGAAGATTGCGATTGTGACGATCCTACAGAAGAAGATTTAGTGTGTGTAGAAATCAAAGCTGGTGAAGTTATTCCTTTTCCTAGTGCTTGTATAGCTGAATGTTTTGGCTTGACGGTTGTGGATGCCGATTGTAACTAAAAATTAAAAAGTCGAAAACAGCTTCGCTGTTTTCGACTTTAAAAGCGGATTTTGGGCTTTGCTCAAAATCCGCTTTTTTTGTATTCTATACTATTCTCCTTTCACAACCACATCATCCAATTGGAATCCGCCTACATCCTCTGCTTCTTGAGCTTCGTATCGGAACCCTACAAAAACTTCTCCGCTAGAGAAATAATCGTTAAGTGTAATATTTCCTGAATCGACCCACTCGTACCAATCATTATTGGCAGTTGGAAGGGTGCAATTGATTTCTTCCCAATTGGCACTTTCTGTATCGCTTCCATCAAAATCATTGCTGATCCAAACAGACAATTGACCATTGTCGTCGGGTGCCCAATGGTGCTGGTTTGACATAAATGTCAAGATTTTTGTCTCATCCAATTCTATACCTGGCGTAATCAACCAAAGCACATTCTCAGAATCAACTGATTGATAAGCCGATGCTTCTGCATACATTGCCCCTTGAAATTCGCCACCAAACCAACGTTCTGAATCCGAACCAACTTCTGCAATATTGTACCAATCATCCAATGCAATAACTTCATTGTCTACTATATTGTCAAAATTTTCAAAAATATCTTCATCACCTGTAGGGTCTGTTCCGCCACCGCTGCCCGTTGTACCGTCGCAACGATCTCCTGACATATTCAAGTCATTTTCGTAGCTGATAAACAACTGGTAGGTTCCTTCAAAAATAGATAAAATTGCTGTCGCACTTCCTCTACCTTCGGGTGTATTATTGGCAGCAAAATCCGAATATCCGCTTGTTCGCATGATGATGGTATTTTCACAATCTTCTATTGTTCTATTCAATGCAAAAAGATTGGCTGCATCTGCATAACTTTCTCCTGCATCGGCATCTGTAAATTGTACATTTTCTAGGCGAATCAATTTATTCAAGTGTTCTGCACCGATTTCAGGAATCGTTAAAGTTGTTGCATTCAAGTTTCCGCCTTCTCCTCTTTCGATAAATTGTGCTGCTTGCGTTTCGCCAATACGAGCCAAACGATCTTCGCCATTATTGTCTTCTACTCCACTACCAATAGACAAAGCTCCGTCGCTATCTCCTAAAGTCAAACCATTCATTTTGACAAATACTTTTTGACCTTGTGGGTAATCGAAATGTATGTCAAATTTATCAATAATCAAGTGAACTGCTGCTGTTTCGTCCTCGATGTATAAAATTTTGAAAAAGTTGCCTGTTTGGTCACTTGAAGTTACCGTACCTTCTATAATAATGTCCTCAGTAATAGCTTCAAATTGCCCTTCGGTGTGCATTGCCCACAAGTCGGCAATTGTTGTATTGGCTTCCAAATCCGAAATGGTTTCGCCACAACGAGAGCCATTCATTGCAACATCATTGGTATCTCGAATAAAGAGTTGATAGTCTCCATTGAATTTAGAAAACAAAGCTGTCAAGGTTCCTTTTCCTGTTGGTGTAACATCATTGGCGAAAGTAGAAAATCCACTATTACGCAAAATAATTTGTTGCCCTGCGCAATCTTCTACCATTGTATTGACGGTAACTGGCGGGTCAGAAACGGCATCTGCATAAGGACTTCCAGCAAAAGCATTGGTAAATTGTACTTCGTCCAATTGCAACAAGCGTCCCAATAAGTTATCATTCAACTCGTCCATAGAAGTGAGTCTAGCTGCAACAGCATTATCTCTTGTTCCTTTTTCGATATACTCTCCAGCTATTGATTCTGGAATACGAAGTAAGTTCGTAAAATTGCCATCTACTTCAACTCCTGCTCCAATCGATAAAAGACCGTCGCCGTCCTGAACGGTCAAACCATTTAGTTTAATCAAAACTTGCTGTCCGATAGGTATAAAAGTATTCATATCCGTTTGGTCTATCTGAATAACGGCTCCTCCCGAACTATCTTCAATAAATAATTGCTTGTAAATATTTCCAGACTCGTCGCTAGATGTTACGATACCTTCTACAATCAAGTCTTCGCTAACATCCATAAACTCATCGACAATCATGTCTTTGACTTCTGCCAAAGTTGTATTGGCAACTAAACTAGAAATTGGCTGTGCTGGCGGCTCATCAAATTCTGTTTTGACACAAGAGCTTTGAAAAGCAGCAATGCAAAGCATTAATAATAAGGGAAGTAATTTTATATTTTTCATGTTAAATTTATTTTTATTTTTTCAAATAATTAGAAGTTAGAGCCTATTGAAAGATAAATTGCATTTATCGCCTACAAGCTACCAGCCCGAGGCAGGCGGGAAGCGTGTGCTACTATTATCGAATACTGAAAGCGACATTGATGAAATAATTGATTCCTCTTGCATAATAATATCTCGTTGGGAAACGATCTACGTCTTTATCTTCATAAGCATATCGCAATTGCTCAAAACCATTGCTAATGAAGTCCGTATTATTCAAAATATTATCTACTCCTATATTTAGGTTGATAAAATATTTACGATTAATTCTAAAGGATTTTCGCAAAGAAACATCCAAAGTATATGCTGCATCTGCTTTTTCTTGATGAATAATTTCATTCCACAATTCACTTCCTTGCGGAACTTCTACTTGCCATAAACCTGTTCCATAAACGCCATCTGTTGTGCGACGGTCAGGATTGAAATCCATCCAAATGTCATCGAAAAAGTTGAAGTTGACATTTAGAGTCATAAAATTGGAGGTTCGGTATTCCAAGCCAATTGTTCCTGCGGTTTGAGGGCGACCGGGCACATAAAAATCTTGTAGATAAACCGTTTTGTCTGTTGCCAACAAAGCAGCGTCATTGTCTTGAGAAATCAAGGCAGAAGGACGAGAATCATATAAGAATTGGCCTACAGATGCTGCCGCCTGTATGCCTAAACCTGGTACAAAAGGCAAATCTACTTGCAAAGCGGCTTCGATTCCTGTATGCTTTTTGTCTACACCTGTCATAATGTAATTGACAAAAGTTCGCAAGTCATCGTGATAAAAACTCTTCTTTTCTATCTGATTTTTAAAAGTCGTGTAGTATCCTGCTAGTTTTCCTTTTAGGCCGGGAGCCGTCAAAACATAAGCAATTTCTCCAGAGAAAATCTCTTCGCTTTGGAGGTTTGGTACCAACTCATTACGAGTACGTGGCGAGACAAATACATCTCTAAAGAAAGGCGCACGAGTTTGGTACAAGACATTAGCAGTAATATAATTTCGACCGTTAATACCATAATTCAAACCACCTTTTAAACCATAATTGAAGAAGCTCGATTTTTCGGAATCGCCAAAAGAGCTGTCAGGAAATTTTCCATTCACATAATTTCCCGTTCTCCAAAAAGTCGTATTGGAAGCTTCCGCCCCAATGTTCACACCCAAAGCACCTATCGTATATTCTGCTTGTGCCCAAGCGACTCCTTTTTGTATCGTTGAATTGTAATCGTAACCGTATCTATCTCCTTCAAAAACAACCCGATTCGGGTTATTGAGGTCACTTTGTGCTAGGTCATCGCCTTCGCCTACGTTGAAATCACGCAAAGCAAATTCGTCAATATCCACAAAATAATCAGCTCCCAAAAGATCATCGACCAATTGGTAGTTTTCTCCTCTAAAATCTTGGTAATTTAAACCCCCAGAAACAGTCAGGTTTTCACTAGCAATAGCAGTAAGATGTGTACTTACATTAAATTTAGAACTATCGTAGCGACGTTCGAGTAAAATATATTTGGCTCTATTTCCAGAAATAGAATTTCCTTGAACACCGTTGGCATCTTCAATGGTTTCATTATTGAAACGGTTGGCTTCATAAAAAGAATCCCAATCCAATTGGCGATTTTCTTCGCTAGCCGACAAGAAAGATTCTACTTCCAATGCCAAATCTACATCATCTATAAAAGAAGGTAATTTTCGGTAATAATCGGGACGTGGATCAGGTGCATTATACCAATCCATAGAAGTACTTCCGTTTCGTCCTGTTTGGTAATTGGCAGCTGTTGTAAGAGAAATTTTATCGTTGATTTCTTTATCCCAACGCAAGACCGCCAAAGGTTGATGGCGTGTTGCAATTCTAGAATTACGTTTTACGCCATTCTGAAAACCCCAATACGAATTGTAATAGTTCGTTCCTGCAATATCGTACATTTCCTGAACTGTTGCTCCAGCTTTTCCTCTTCTATTGGGTGCACCCAAAACTTGGAAACTAACAATATCTGTATCACTTAGCTTTTTGTCAACCGCCAAAAAATAAGAATATCCATCATAAGTTGTCCCAGGAATATAGCCTTCTTCTGCCCAACGGCGAGAAGCTGCGGCTGCAATTGCCCAGCCATTTTCTTGCATACCTGTTGCATAAGAAAGCATAACACGGTTGTTGTAATTTCCACTATTGGAACGAGTAAAAGTCAAACGAGTTTGGCGACGTTGTGCAGAAGCACGAGAATCAATATTGATTGCTCCTCCGATAGCCCCAAAACCATAATCGGTTGGTTCGAGTGTTGTGTTCGTTTCTTGTCGTCGAGTCATGTCATTCAATCCACTCCAGCTACTCCAGCCAGCCCAACCACTTTCGAGGTCATTCATAGGAATGCCATTAAAATAAATAGACGTATTCTCGGAATCGTAGCCTCGGAGTCGAAAACGAGCTGCTTGTAAGTTGAAATCCGTAATACGGATAAAGACATCTCTAGAAGCAGTCAGCAAACCCGAAACCCCTTCATCTTGATCATTCTGCAATTCAGAATCGTTGAGGGTTATGATAGGAATGATGTTTTCTTCTGTCGTATCTTGTTGTACTTTTTCTTGTGTTTGGGCAAAAATAGAGACACAAAGAAATAGAAAGGTAAAACTGAGTAAGGTTTGTTTCATACTTATTATTTTGGTTATTTCCCATGCCTATGAGTAGGAATAAAATACTAATTCCATCGAGGTTTTATTGACTCAATAACATGATGTACAAAATTAGCATTTTCCATATACTTCATTGGTAAATACTTAAAGTTTTACTAAAATTTAATCCATTGATATAGTAAATATATCAATTGGATGACATAATTTCGTTGAAATATCGGATTTTTGTAGAAATGCCTTATTACTTTTGTTTTGAAACAAACGAATAAATCTATTTATTTATGAATAAAGTTATCCTTTTCCTATTAGCGACTTGCCTTTCCGTTCAACTTTTTGCACAAGACAAACAGTACGAAGTAGGCTGTATTGGTTTCTATAATTTTGAAAACCTATTTGATACCGAGGACGATCCGGAGATTAATGATGCGGAGTTTTTGCCCTCTGGTGGAAAACAATGGACCAATGAACGATACAACGAAAAATTGGGTCAGTTGGCAAAAGTAGTTTCTGCTTTGGGCACAGAATTGTCGCCCGACGGAGTTGCCCTTTTGGGTGTTGCCGAAATTGAAAATAGAAAAGTTTTGGAAGATTTTGCAAAAATGGATGCTGTCGCAGACCGCAATTACCAAGTCGTTCATTTCGATTCGCCCGACAAGCGTGGTATTGATGTAGGGCTACTCTACCAACCCAAATATTTTGAAGTCACCAATAGCAAAGCTATTCCTTTGGTTATGCATGATAAAGACGGAGAGCGGAAATTCACGAGAGATATTTTGCTCGTTTCTGGTAATTTTGATGGGGAACCCATTCATGTTTTGGTCAACCACTGGTCTTCTCGTAGAGGTGGCGCAAAAGCAACGGCTAAGTATCGCAACAGAGGAGCAGATATTTGCAAAGCAGTTACAGATTCTTTGACGGCTATCAATCCGAATGCAAAGGTGATTGTCATGGGCGATTTGAATGATGATCCGACGAGTCCGAGTGTCAAGAAACACTTAAAGGCACAAAGAGATAAAAAAATGGTCAAAGAGGGCGGTTTTTACAATCCTTGGGAAAACTATTACCGCAAAGGTATTGGTACTTTGGCTTATCGAGATGCCTGGAGTTTGTTCGACCAAATCATTATTTCAGAAGGATTTATTGATATCGAAGTAAAAGGGTATCAATTTTATAAAGCTCAAATTTTTAATGAAAAATACTTGATTAATAAATCGGGGCAATATAAAGGTTATCCGAGACGAACTTTTGTGGGCAATACGTATCAAGGAGGTTATAGCGACCACTTTCCTGTGTATATGTTTTTGATAAAAGAGAAGTAGTAAATTTTGAATCGTTGAGAAAACGCCAGCCTGCGGCAGGCAGGGAGTTTCGCAGAGGGTTTTTCTTCTTTTTAAACCACAGACAAAAAAGACCTATAGTAAAAAAAGGCTGTCCTCTGGACAGCCTTTTCAATTTTGGATATGTTAATTGCTAATGAATACTATATTTTCTTTTCTGTATCTAGTTTTCGTAAAAAAATAAACGCCCGAAGCTTTTACCTACCTAAACAGGTCTTTTTCTGGGTGAATGGGTGTTCATTGGATTATAATTTATTAAATTGCTTCGGTGCGTTCATGGGAAATCATATAATAATATGAAAAAATTGGATTATATATAAATTTGTTGTATCTTGAATTTACTTTTTTGTGGGCTTATTATTTATAAGTTAAAAAAAGAGTGAAAATGATTTTCAGCTTTGTGCTTTCTTCCAAAACCCCTTTCTTTGGAAAGCACCGAAAACCATTTTCATCCTTGTAAACATTCGGTAATTGCTCTAACTCTTACATAAAAACAATTACCAAAATAATAAGCCTGCATTAAACCTTTCAAAATTAAGTTCTCTTTTGAACCGTTTTGATGATACAAATATACAAGCGGATTCCTCCTCCGACAACTACATTATCCTCCTTCTTCCATTGCTTTTTTCCACCCTTTTCTTTTTATCTATTTCTAACAAAATACATTTATCTAATCATAATCACTTAATTATCAGAAGTTAATAAATTATCAATTTATATAATTTTATATATGTATTGGCGATTATTCCACTTGATTTAAATAAAAATCGAAATTTTAATCCAAAAAAAAAGGTGATTTTTTTTCAAAATCACCTTTTTTTTCTTGCACTTCGTATTTAAAGCTTCAATTACTGCCTTACTTTAGTTGTCGCAAAAAGTCTTCGTACGCTATATTTTCCACTACCATTGACCAAAATAATAAATAAGCCCCCTGCAATCGCTAAGTTTTTCATAAACTCCATAGATTCTACTCGAATAAATTCTGGCGAATCATTCCAAAAAGAATGCACCACAAAAGTGAATGGCAACCAATACAAGAGTAAAAGTATCGCTCCAAAAGAAGCTCTGTAGCCCAGCATTACCAAAGTTCCTCCCAAAGTAGTCAACAATATAGCACCATAAAGTAAAAAGTCTTGACGCCAAGTAATCCCATAATCGACCATCAATTCTTTGTTTGCACCAAAATAAGCAATCAAGTCATAGGCATGATATAAAAAAATAAAGGCAATTAATATCCTTCCTATCAAATCCGATATATCTTTCATTTGTTTGTATTAAATTAAAAATCCTAGCACTCTTATTCTCTTCGCCAATTTTGAATTTTGAATGTGATAATTTTGAGTAAAAACCGCTTGAAAAAATTCGTTTTATAAACTACTCAAAATTATCACATTCAAAATTGGCGAACACATTAACTATTATAATCCATAAAATCGACTCACTGCTTTTGCCACATTTTGACCATCCATCGCTGCCGAAATAATTCCTCCAGCATAGCCCGCTCCTTCTCCGCAAGGAAATAAACCCATCGCATCTTCGTGCATATACGTTGCTTTATTTCGAGGAATCCGAATAGGCGAACTTGTTCGACTTTCTGTTCCGATAACAATGGCTTCTTCCGAATAATAGCCCTTCATTGTTTTGCCAAAAGTTTGCATCCCAGATGCCAAACGATTGTAAATACTCGGTGGCAATAAATCATACAAAGGCGCAGCAATATGTCCTGGAATATAAGAAGAGTCTGGCAAGTCCGTAGAAATCCGTTTTTCTACAAAATCGGTCATCCGTAAAGTCGGTGCTTTTTGGCTGCCATCTCCTGCCGAAAACATCGCTTGCTCTACCGATTTTTGAAATTCCAAACCCGCAAAAACGCCATGTTCTTTATAGGCTTCCAAATCTTCCAATTCCACACTCACAACTGTTCCTGAATTGGCAAAAGGAGAATCCCTCCTCGATAAGGACATTCCGTTGACAACGATTTCTCCAGGAGCAGTCGATGCAGGAACGACCAATCCGCCTGGACACATACAAAAAGAAAAGACACCTCTTCCCTCTGCCTGACAAGCCAAGCGGTAACTCGATGCAGGCAAATTTTCTTCTCGTTCTTTTTGATTGTATTGCAATTGGTCTATCAAAGATTGGCGATGCTCGACTCGTACGCCTAAAGCAAAAGGCTTGGCTTCGATGCGAATCTTCTTTTGGTGTAGCAAGTGATACACATCTCTTGCAGAATGTCCTGTTGCCAAGATGACGGCTTGCGCCAAATAAGTATCGTTATTATTAATGATGACTCCTTTGATTTCATTTTTCTCATAAACAAAATCGGTTAGCATGGAATCGAAATGGATTTCGCCACCATAGTGGCGAATTGTTTCTCGAATATTGGCAACAATTTTGGGCAATTTGTTGGAGCCAATATGCGGATGCGCATCTATCAAAACATCCGTACTTGCGCCATGTTCGACCAACAATTTGAGGGATTTGTAAATATTTCCTCTTTTGTGCGAACGAGTATAGAGTTTGCCATCAGAATATGTACCCGCGCCTCCCTCGCCAAAACAATAGTTGGAATGTGGATTGACTTCTCCATATTGTTGAATGGCTTTCAAATCTCTCCGTCGAGCTTGTACATCTTTTCCTCGGTCAAATAGTATCGGTTTGAGACCCAACTCTATCAATTCCAATGCGGCAAAATAACCCGCAGGACCTGCACCAATGATAATGACACTTGCTTTTTCGGAAACATCTTGGAGCTGATCGAGCAAAGCGGGCTCTGCTTCTACTTTTTCATTGGTGTAAACTTCTATTCGTAACAAAAAAATCGGTCGTTTGCCCCGAGCATCAATTGAACGGCGCACGACTCGAATTTCTGCTTCTTGTTCCGCTCCTATCCTAGCCTTCTTAATTGCTCGTTTCCGAATAAGCGATTCGTCTTGTGCTTCCTTCGGATATAATTTTAATTCAATTGTTTTTATCATGTAATTTTTTGCTGTAGCGAAATCTATTTTACATTTTCACCACTTTCTTGACAAGACTATTTCTTTCTTGATTTTCAAATCTTAAAAAATATAAGCCTTTTGGTAGTGTCGAAATATCTATTGTAACTCTTTCTCTTATAAGTTCCTTACTGAATAACAAAATCCCATTGGAATCAAATAGACTCATTTTCAATGGAAATTGAAAATTTTCATTCCTTATAATTAACTCACTTTCTACAGGATTATTTATTTGAATTTCAAGTTTTTCATCCAACTGCTCTTCTACATTTACCAATTGAGAACAATCTGATGTGTTTTCTAAGTTTTCCTTGAATATTTCGTACGAAATTTCTAAAATATTGTATTCAGGAGGTGATGTAGCTGATCCACTTATAAATCCTTCTGCCTTTCCATTATTGATTTGCAACTGAGCGGTAGAGCCAAAATAATTAGGTCGTCTATAATCTCCTATTATATCCCAAGTATTTTCAATTTCTATAATTTTGGGTAAAATTACTATTATTGTATCGTTCATTTGCCCCATATCAGCAGCTGCCATTGACCATATACCATTACAATCGAAATCTGTTCCATCCCAAATTCTTATATTAGTTCTCATTTCTTCCCCTCGCAACACATCGATTACCTCTAAATTGATTCCGTCTTCATCGACATTAGTAATTCTGCCTGTAAGAACAGTATCATCTACTCTACTCAATAAGGTTTGACAAAAAGAATCTGGAATGACCGTACATGCATTTATAGTATTATAAAAATGCATGAGAATGATAAAGAGTATAAATAAATTCTTCATATTTATTTGCCAATTTTCTTTTGCTATAAAATTTCCGCTAAAATTACCAAATTATAAGCTATCCTTAAAGCACAAAGCGCATTAAGATTTTACCTTAATGCGCTTTGTGACAATGAATGGACTATTTTCTAGCCTTTTTTCCAAAATTGCCAATCAGGACTCTTATTTCCTTTCTTCTTTTTGCGCTTTGCTTTTTGTCGTTGTTTTTTCTTTTTATTATTGCCTTTCGTCAAATCATTGAATACTTTTTGCTTGACGAGAACATAACGAGCCGAAATTCCTGTATGAATATAGACAGGTTTTTCGCCACCAGATACATTTATAGATGGTTTGAAATCATAGGAAATATTGAGTCTTCCAATGGTAAATTCTGCTCCAACAATTCCCGTAATCCCAAATGGGTTTTTGTAGGTCAATTCGTCATTGGTTTTCCAACCTTTGTGCAAACCAGCTCCAGTATATACATTAAAGCGTTTGGAAATAAGCGGATAATGTCGTTTTACCAAAGCAGTCACGACAAACTCGTCTCTAGTAATTCCACTTTGTAGAATCCCTTCTAAAGTCACTCTTTTGAGCAAACGTTGTTGGAGCGTCAATCCCCATTCTGTGCCGAGACGAATACCGCCCGCAGTGGTATAAGATTGGGCAAAAGTTGAAGTCGAAAATAGTACCGAAAGACAAAAAAGAAGGCAAGCGAGCAATTTTATATTTTTCATATCCGTGTGTTTTATATTGGTAAGAAAACGTGATTATTTTCCTAAATCATATATTTGAGAGACAAAATAGGATTTCTTTAACGAATGTTCAAGCATTGTACTTATATTTGAGCGAATCAAACTATATCAATTGAGTAGAACTGCCATTGCACAACGTTTTCTGCATTTTTATAAAAATGCAGACACTATATATAATATCCATTCTCCATTTGTGTATGAATTGGCGCAAGCCGTCTTGGAAGACAAAAGACATTTTTATGCCTTTTCTATGATTGAGCCTTTGCGGCAAATGCATCTTCAAAACCACAATAGTATAGAAGTCAAAGATTTTGGTGCGGGTTCTTTGGTCGATTCGGGAAAAAGTAGAAAAGTGAGTGCCATTGCCAAATCTGCCGTTTCCTCTCCTGCTCGTTCTCAGATGCTTTTTCGGATTGTCAATTTCTTGAAGCCAAAGCAAATGCTCGAACTAGGAACTTCTCTGGGAATTTCGGCATTGTACCAAAAAACGGCTGCCCAAAACGCTCAATTTATTACTTTAGAAGGTAGTCCAAACATTGCCAAATTGGCTCAAAGTACTTTTCAAGCTTATGAAGTCCCTTTCGACATAGAAATAATGGTTGGTCCTTTTGAGCGGACGCTCCAAAAGGCTTTGAATCAAATAAAAGAAGTGGATTATGTGTTTTTGGATGGGAATCATCGGAAGCAACCAACGCTCGACTATTTTGAGCAATGCCTCAAACACGCCCACGAAAACGCCGTTTTCGTTTTTGATGATATTTATTGGTCGAGCGAAATGCAAGAGGCTTGGGAGAATATCAAAGCTCATCCTTCTGTAACACTAAGTATAGATTTTTTCCACTTAGGTTTGGTTTTTTTTCGTAAAGAAAATAAAAAGAAAGAGCATTTTAAGGTCGTTTCTTCTACTTGGAAACCTTGGTCGATGGGCTTTTTTTAGAAAAAGACTAGTGGCTCAAGACGAAAATACTTGACAGCATAAATGGACTCTTTTCCCGTAATACTGCGTTGTTCTTCAGTCATGTAGCTACGGCTATGTTCCTTCTTCACGCCTTGTCTTACGAAAAAATAGCCTCATTTCTCCTTATCAATTACTTCGATCTTGAGCCACTAGTAAGGAAATTTTACAAACTATTAATCCATTCTCTGATTAATTCAATTCCCTCATCATGTAGCAATTCTCGCCCAATTTCAGGCATTCGTTCATCTACTTCATCTGCAATCATTCTGTATAATAAAATAGATTCGTCTGCCTTTCCAGGATGAATCACATAACTCAAGCCTCCCGAACCACTACCAGCAGCTACTGGTGTTTTCCAAAAACCTAAACTCAAAGAATCTTGATTATCATATTCTAAATAAAATCCTGAATTGGCAGCAGAACCTTCGAGGCGGTGACAAGAAGCACAATTAACGGTAAGATAAGCCCTCGCTCGGTCATTTAAACTAACACTCATGTCATCAATAGCAGGAAATGCAGGAATAGAACTCATCGTAGGACTTTCCAAGATCCCCTGACTAATCCAAGTATCGATTTGATTAGCAGTACCTGTAGAATAAGGATAATCTCTGTTTAGATTGTGGATTCGTGGGCCAATTGGTTGCAATTCAGCATTGAAGGCATGACAGTTTTCACATTGGTTTTGATTGGGAATCAAGTAGTTGAAATTTCTATCCATACCATCTACATTGACCGTCAAATTTCGAGTCCCTCCGACGATTGTTCGGGTCGCATCCGTTTGGGTTTCATTCCATTCGTAGGTTTCGGGTTGCCAGCCATCTGCTTTTCGGAGCAATAAACGGGTTTCAATATAATCTTCCGTTCCGTCTGCTTGAGGGTAATAAAAATGTTTGATCAAGACCGACCCTAATGGTAATTCCAACAATGCAGTCGTATCAAAAGGAATGCTACTTCCTTGAGGAACGTAAACAAATCTTTTTTTAGACGCATAATCACTAAACAGCGCCGTGTTGAGGTCATAAGGCAAGACACCTTGAGCTGTATTAGGATTTAAGTCATATAGATTTCCTAAAAAGAAATTATAATCCGATAAGTTGTCAAATCCTTTTCCTTCAGGAAAATTGATACTTGGAACAGGAGTAGCAGTTTCTTCTTTTTCACAATGTAAAAAAAGGAAAGCGATTGCAATAAGAAGGAATATTTTATGAGTCAACTTCATGACGAATTATTGGTTGAATGAAGGTATTGAAAAATGCACCTTGATTTTTTTCAAGGTGCATTTTATATCAAAAAAAAACACTTTTAGAATGGGTCAAAAGTGATTTCTGGTAAAGGCTCTTTTGTACAATCATGAGCAGAAACATCCGCAGTCACACTTGTGAAATTAGGGTCACCAGCATTGATATTCACAAAACTAGCCGCACCTTCTTGGATACAAACCGCATCAGGCGAATTCAACAAACCATCCACAAGGATATTTGGTTGATCCAATCCATAAGCGCCTAATAAACCAATGATTTGTTGAATCAATGGTGGTTGATTGACCGCATCTACTTCGCCCGTCATAGTATGTGTATTGTCGTGAATATAGATTCCTGAGGGAAATGGGTCGTAAGTAGGGTCGTCAGGCGAATCGTTGAGTATTAAATAGTTGACCACTATGACTCCTACAAATTGGTTTTCAGAAATGATATTGTTGAATATTTCAACATTTTTGGTACTCAAAACCATACAACCAGTTCCAGCAGGAACACTCGCAACAATATTTCCTTCTGGAGCAAAGTTAATTCGGTTGTTATCATGCGTATTATTATTGAATACACGTGTATTCGAGCCATTTTTGGTTAAGCCAGGCAAGTCAAAAACCAAAATACCTCCTGTGTTGTCAAACGCTTCATTGTCGAAAACATCTGCATTCGTCGTATTTTCGATTTCGATACCTGCAACATTCCCTTCTGCCACACAGTTTTTCAAAATCACTTGATCGGACTGACCAACATAAATACCTGCATCTGAAGCGCCATAAGCATAACAGTTATCGATATAAACTTCCGTACAAAGTACAGGGTACAAACCATAAGCACCATTTTCGGTACTTGGTTCTCCTGACCATACTGTTCCGACATTGACAAAGCTGATTTTATTACAATCTCTTGCTTTCAAAGCATCTCCTTTGGCATCACGAACGGTCATGTTTTCAAAACGGATACTATTAGAATTCGATACCAAAACGCCTTCTCCTCCAGATGTTTGACCACTAAAATCTAAAATGGTTTCATCTCGACCTGCACCTCTAATAATGACATTATTTTTGCCATCTATTGAAAGAGTATTTGTAAACGAAAAAGTCCCCGCTTCAAAGATAATGGTGTAGGCTTCTTCTACCTCGATAAATGCTGTTTGAGCATCATCTGCAGCAGTTGTTCCCGCACTAATAATGATTTCTTTCGCTGGCTCTGGTGTAACAGTAGTATCATCATCATTTCCACAAGAAGTAATAAAGAATAAAGAAACAATTAGGATACTAATCCAATTCAGTTTATTGAAAATTTCAGGCATAATATTTTTATAGTTTTGATTTAATAAATAATTATCACCCTAAAAATAAGAATTTAAGTTATCTATTTCCTTATTTTTCATTTAAAAAAATAACGAGTAACACATAGCATTACTCGTTATTCATTAAAACATTACTCGTTAAAGTGGATCAAGCTGGCGTTTTGCGTTTACGGCGAGTTTTGAATAATTCCAAGACTGCTTTTTCTTTCATAAATCCGAGTTCTACGAAAGTTACGACAACAAATTTCTTGATATCTTGATAATCTCTACCACGTTTATCGGTATATTTTTTCAATAATTTACGGACATAAGTCATACAGAGACCTTTTACATCCTGATTGAATTGTTCGTTGGAAAATATTCCGATGTAGACCGGAAATACTTTTGCCAACTCAAATAATTCTCGGTACTCAGTTGGTTCCAAGTTATTGATAACTCGTGCAAAATAGCTAAAGATTACTTTTCGTACACATTCATTGATAACGGAAACTCCTTCGTGTTGGCTATAAAAAACCTTTACCGCTTCAATCGCATCTTGGTGAATATATCCTTTGCCATGAATCTCATCCATCAAACGGTAATAATCCTTAATATCATCTTCGATGGCATTGTCCAATAAAGTAGAAACACGATCATCTGCAGTAGCATCCAAATCCAATAAAGGACTCTTGAACGTTTCTAATAAGAAATTGAGGTAAGCCTCATTGAAATCAGGGTTTTCTTTACGTTCTTTATTAAAAACACTCGCCAAAGTCGCCATTTCTTGTTTTTTCAACTTATAGAAATTGGCATAAATTCCCATCAATATTGTATGTTCTTTTGAACCTTGGAAAGCTGGATTTCCGATTAGCTTTTCCATTTCAGAGATGACGGTAGAATTATCAATGGTTTTTTTCTTAGTACGTACAATCAGAAAACTTTTGAGTGTAGAAAATAACACTTTTAGTTCGTTGGCTGTATTAGGAAAAGTTACAGAAAAGTAATTATCGTTTTTAAACTGTTTCTTAAAACGGTTGATGCCCACAACACGATTACGAGGATCTCGATATTTGTCCAATTTTTGACTTTGTAAAAAATATCGAATTCTTCGATTCGATAGACTATTAATTAGATTGGTAATCCAAATATCGCTACTAAAAGCAAATCCCATTTGTATGGATTGTCCAATTCTTTTTTTCAAATAATCGAAATTAGAAGAATTACAAATGGTCAATAATATATCCTTGAAATGATCTTGAGGTAATACATATTTTTGGCTATCCGTTGCTATTTCTCCTCTCAATACGGAGAAACCTAACATTTTGGGCAAATACAAACCTTCAAATTCCTCATCTAGCAATTCTTTTTCTAGGGCAACTAATTGCAAAGGTTCATCCGCTGCTACACGGCTATGCAACTCTGCCATCAAAGGTTCATACGTTTCTCTTAAGGTGAGGAAGTGTTCTTCTTCTTCTGTATCTAAATAAATTTTCAGCTCTTCAGAATCTTGTATTTTTTGGCTAATGGCTTTCGCTTCTTGTACAAAATTTTTACTTAGTTGTTGCATGATATTATGTTTTAAAGTTCTCCTTATTTATAAGTAGATTGTCAGAATTACTTTATCAATTAATGACGGTATCTTTTTCCCTTATACCTGCCGGCAGGCAGGCTTCGTTATTTTTCTCAGCAATAGCTAGGCTATTACTTCAAAAAATGCCTCGTCTAAGAAAAAAATCTACTCGGTCATAATGTGCAAATAATTTGGACAAGCTACTAAGTATTGAACACAAATTAATTTCCCTCTTTTAATTTCTGCAATTAGCTTAAAAGACCTCCCACCTATCGCGGCGGACAGGCATTGTCAATCCGTTTTTTTCACTAATTAGAAGAAAGCCAGCCTGCGGCAGGCAGGTCGGGAAATAATTATTTGTCCGTTTTTAAAATAGAAACCTGATAAAGCCACTTAAGGCTTTACCAGGTTTTATAATCACAATAAAAATTATTTTTATTAGTTATACGTAAATATAACAATAAAAGTTGACTTTTAGTATTAAAAGTCAAACAAAAATCTATTCTTCTTCTGAAGAAGCGGTAGTATCTACTATTTTACCTCCATCCAATTCATCTTGCCACTTGTTCAACTCATCCCATTGGCCATCAGCTGCCATTTGAGCTTGCTTAGGCCAAGTTGTTGGATCGTGCATAGTATAACGTTTCCCTGCTTCTGCCAAAATTTCTTTAATACGGTCTGTTGATGTAGCTCCTAATGCTGCAAAAGTCATAATGCCAGCATTGTTTAACAATTCTGCGATTTTTGGTCCGATACCTTCAATTTTTTTCAAATCATCAGGTTTCACTTCAGCAACTGGTGCTTCTACTACAGGTTCTGGAGTAGGAACTGCTGCAACTATTGCGGGTGCTTCCTCTACTACAGGTTCTGGTGCAGGCGCTTCTACAACTGGTGCAGGCGCTTCCTCTACTACAGGTTCTGGCGCAGGCGCTTCTACAACTGGTGCAGGCGCTTCCTCTACTACAGGTTCTGGCGCAGGCGCTTCTACAACTGGTGCAGGCGCTTCCTCTACTACAGGTTCTGGCGCAGGCGCTTCTACAACTGGTGCAGGTGCTTCTTCAACATCACCTATTGTTGTTTGTTCCACTGAATCAGCAAAAGACTTGTTGCCTTTATCTTCTGGTTTGTTTTCTGCTACAATTGCTTCTACTTTAGCTTTTTTAGCTGGTGGAGTTCCAGAAAGGAATGCAAGGTGTGCTAATTTTTCTTCCTGTGTTTTTTGAACACGAGCATCAACTTTAGCTTCTTTTACTGCGATCCATTCTGCATATCTTGCATCCGCATCTTCTTGGCTTAATGCACCTTTCTTGACACCTCTCATGAGGTGTTTGCGATACATTACTCCTTTGAAACGAAGGATTGCACGAGCAGTATCTGTAGGTTGCGCACCATTCATTAACCATTCGTAAGCTTTGTCTCTGTCCAAATCAATTGTTGCAGGAACAGTCATTGGGTTGTAAGTCCCCAATTTTTCGATGAATCGTCCATCACGAGGAGAACGTGCATCTGCTACCACTATGTGGTAAAATGGACGTTTTTTACGTCCTTTTCTCTGTAATCTAATTTTTACAGCCATTGGTAAAGAATTTATTTGGTTTAACCATACCCGTTTAATCACTTAAAGTGACGACGGGATTCTGAAAATAATTGAGCGGTAGGATTATTCCTACATCAAATGAAGGCGCAAAGGTATGTTTTTTTAAATTAAATGTTGATTTTTCGAATATTTTTATTTCTAAAATCATATAAATAAAGATTATTCTACGGAAGTTCGTATAGTGGGCTTGACGGGCAGTCTCCGTTTTAAATTCTTCCCGAAAAATGTCTACTGATTCTTCAAAAAAAACGATCCTTTAATTATCCTCCAATGTCTTAAAAATAGTTTCTATTTTTTGTAGAATATCTTTGCCGTCTTGTTGATACTTTTGCAGCAATTTTTTCAATTCTTTATCGTTTTTGAGTTCTTCTATTTTTTGCTGTATAACTGGGTTGTTCTCCAATCCTTGCAATTCCGTTTCTAGCTCATTGAAAATTTTAGAAGCATCTCCTTCATATTTTTCGACAAGGATTTTCAATTCCTTTTCATTGACAATTTTGAGATGCCTTCTTTATCACTCCTTCGCTTCGAGGTCTTTAAAGATAGTCGCCAATTTTCCTAAGACAGCTTTGCCATCTCCTTCATATTCTTTAACCAAATCTTTGATTTGCGCATCATTTTTGATTGCTTCCAATTTCTCTTTCCATACAGGGCTATCTTTATTGATTCTTTGCCTTTGTCCGCTATTTCGTCAATAACACCTTTGATTTTGTCCATCCCATCACCGTCGAGAAATTTCTTAGCTTTGCTTCCAAATTGATCAATAGCATTTTTGACCTCATCCGCTGTTTGGTCTATTTGCTCAGATTTCACTTGGGCTTCTTCTTCACAAGCGACAAGAAAACTAGCGAAAATACAAGGTAAATAAGTGCTTTTTATTCATGATTTTTTTATTTAAAAAAAATATAGAGATACTAAATATATAGTATCTCTGTACTCAACGATTTTTATCCTCTAAAATCAGATCCTTTGTGTGAACCGTCGCAATAAGGTTTATT
>CANNZV010005733.1:0-23997 GCA_947561585.1 Caprella mutica | reverse complement strand
CACGTAGAGCATCCACACTGGCAGTGCCGGTCAGGTCACGCTCCAGTCACGCTTCGGTCACGATCCAATCCAAATATATTTTGACTGGAGCGTGATCGGACCGTGAGCGGAGCGGCACTGCCAGTGTGTATTAGCAACGCTCCAGTCGCGGTCCAGTTTTATTATTTGCGTGCTTTTTCTTGAATATTACTATACATATATATGTCACGCGCATTTGACTGATCTGAAATATCGACCGATTTCGCCGCGCAATATATTGATCAATCGTTATTGCAGCTATCGACCGATGGCGCAACCATCGATCGATTTTTACGCGTTTGAATGATAAGATTATTTTAGTTTATGCATCTAATTGGCAAATTTTATTGCATATATCGATCAATAGCGCACATATCAATCGATTTCTGCGCGTTAGAATGATAGGAAATTTTTTAGTTTATGCATTTAATTGTCTTGATTTCAATGGAAAGATAATGTCTTTTTAAACAAAAAAATTGTTATATTTCATAGAGTAGCCATCAATCGAATAATAATTACCCTATGAAATGTAACAATTATATATAGAAATCCATATCAATCGAATGCGCAACAATCGGTTGATGGTTTCCCTAATAAAAATAAAATTGAGATGCCTCAAATAAATACATTATCATTCGAACGTGCGGCAATCGATCGTTGGTTGCGCTATCGGTCGATGGCTGCGCTAACGATAGATCAACAGATTGTGGAGCGAAATCGGTCGATATTGCTGCAGATCAGTCAAACGCGAGTGACATATATAATACTTCTTATCTCATACTCTAGAAGTCTAGATTCTTAGATATACAGACTATTTTCTCTAGGAGTGATTGTGTTTTCAGTTTTGCAAAAGTTCCAATAGTCATTCGAAAATAATATAAAAATTTAGCTTTATCATCTATTAGATGAGGATACAACGAGTAGATATCCTTCACACTTCCTGTCTTTTAGCATAGGATGAACTCAAAATCTCTACTATTTTCATTTTTCTCATCCTGTTCACCATCAATTAAGTGTAATGATGATCACTGCAAAATCAGATGATACGGAAGGGACGGGAGCGAGAGCGGACCGTGACCGGAACGAACATGTGTATGCACAAGGATGAGACCGGACCGTGACTGGAGCGAGAGCGGAGCGTGACCGGAGCGATGGTGTGGATCAGCCCTAAAGGTCCTCTCCAGGCTCCGGGAAAAAAATGATGAGTTTATTACATAAAGTTATAGAACTAAGGTCTACGATCATTATTTTGCAAACCGCATACAATTCGGTTCAGTATATATTTTATAATTTATTTTTAAAGTTTTTTAATACTCTGTGAGCAACAATCGAGCGAATCTCCAACCTGACGCTGGGAAAGAAGATTGTACACTCTTTCTTTTGATTTCAAATTTAGATTTTTAAACAAAAATTGCGTTTTTGGCCTTCTTTTAAGATATTAATTGTTATTAAAGGTATATAAACGTTTCTATAATAAATTTGTCCAAATTTAAACCTTTAAACGAATAATAAATAGATTTATTACACCAAATACCTAGTTGACAATCAAAACAAATGGTGTAGTTCATTGTTTTTCTTCAGACTGAAAATTAGAAAGTCGGAGGTAAAGTAGGTTTTGTAAAGTTTGGATTATAAAAATCTTTGAAAGCATATAAAATTAAAAATATGCTATCAAATTTTATGGGGTTTGCACTAAAATGTTAAGAAACATCAGCCTCGTTGAATTAAGCAATAAAAAAATTTGCTTGGAGGGGACCTTTAAAGTTGAATGTATAGATATAATTCAGGTGTGTTTTTATTTTTTATTTCTTTAACTTATCTATAAAAAATAGGGTCTTGAAAATATGCTACCTAGGAGCCTAAACTAGTGCTAGTTAACTGCTAAATTGTAGTTCCTTTGAATAGCAAATAAGGAAAAAAATAATGGAAATACTATTTAACCAATGCCTAGTTAGTAATTTATAAGAAAAAAATTAAATTTAGAAGTGACTGAGTTTAAGTAGGTTTTCCCATGTTTCAAAGTGTGGTCAGAGTCGCTATTTTCAGTCAGCTGGTGGTCACGTCAAACTATAGATTCGATCAGCTGATTACCATACCCTATGTTACTGTATCCTGACTATACCCTTTATGTTACTGTATCCTGACTATACCCTTTATGTTACTGTATCCTGACTATACCCTTTATGTTACTGTATCCTGACTATACCCTTTATGTTACTGTACCCTGACTATACCCTTTATGTTACTGTATCCTGACTATACCCTTTATGTTACTGTACCCTGACTATACCCTTTATGTTACTGTACCCTGACTATACCCTTTATGTTACTGTATCCTGACTATACCCTTTATGTTACTGTACCCTGACTATACCCTTTATGTTACTGTACCCTGAGTTATACTGACCCCTTAAATGTGTGTCGGTAAAACTTTAAAAATTGTGTATACATTGAACTTTGAAGAATACATTATTCAACATTACAAATTTAATAATACCTATGGAACAATTTTCGAAATAATAGATTGCAACCCTCTACTTCGTCACCTGAGACAGTACTTGATCTTGGTGTGAATCTTTTTAACAATGTTAATTTAAAATTTCCGAAGATACAGATTTGAGAGAGGTACGTCTGTTATTTAAATTGGTATGCTACTTGTAGTCAAAGAAAAGTGTACCAGTGTAATCATATTTTCAGTCTACAAATGTCATAATAAAAAAAATTAGTATAGCTTCGACTAATTTTCAGTTTTACAGATTTGAAAATAATAGGAAATAAGTAAACTGAGATTTGTGAAATAATTTACTTTGAATACTTCATAATTTAAATCAAATCCAAATATGAAACAACTTTTTAGAACTTATCTTGCATTTCATTTGAATGTAATCTGGAATTATTTAGCTGTTCAATTGTATACGTAATTAAACAATGGATATAGGTTTTCAACGACAGGAATAAAAACTAAGTTTAAATAAATAAATAAAATATTGCATGAAATTATCAAATATCAAACCTGAAATATAAATTATCATAATATAACAGAATTTATAACCTAAGATAGATTGCGATGAATCATCATAACATAATCTGTATCAAAATATCAATCCAAAAATTATTAACGCATAACGTGGAATAAAAGCAAAGTTTGATTATTTCATTCACGTGATACCATTTCGAAGCTCAATGCAATTGTTTCAGACATAAGTATAGTTGATATTCAAGCAATAAATTCACCATTATTAAACACAGTTAGTTTCCATAATATCAAGTAATTTTTCAATCTCACATCACATTATCACGTGCATCCAATTTTACCTTCAATTTTCAGTTAGAACCTTCCAAAACGCTGACTCGAACACAAATGAATGAGGTTAGCCTCTTCACGTGATTTTATGCCTGAATCTTATCACTCAGATCTCAATTTCGATAGTAATTGTTTTATCTGATTTGTATAGAATTATTACAACATTATTAGATTATTGAAAGGCAAATGATTATCAGTTTCCCATATTTATGTATATTTATATCAATCTCAACTACTTGGAAATCACGAATTTTTTTATCACTAAGCTGAATAAAAGTAAGCAAATTGAATATTAGGACTCAGGAAGATATAGATATATATAATATACACTGTACACTTTTATAATGTAACATGAATGTACTATTTGTCAAACTGGTTCTGAATCTATTCATAACAAATTTGTAATATTACTATATCAATAGGTACTTTTATAAATACGTAAAATAAAAGTCACGTGGTAGAGTTAAAGTGAGCGGCCATGTTTATTCAACTGACAATGATTTAGAACAATAATTATTGATTTTGTACGTTACTTGTATTGATTTTGTATTATTGCATATTGTAAATCTAATTTATAACAATTATGTATAATTAATTTTGTTGAAGCTAACTTGCATTTAAGTTAAGTTATTTAGCCTCGAATTAATTAGTTGGTCAAATAAACACGTACATCTAGGTTTCCAATGGCTGGGATAAATACCTACAGGCAGGCCCCGCTTGTATTACACTCCGGTTTTATTAAAGTGGTAATAATGGCGAGACATATCTCGATATTATTACCTTTCGTAGACATAGATAACGGAGAGAATTTTTTGTGGTAATTATTTCACGGTAACTATAACAAACATCAAAATTATAATCCAGATGGTGACCGGACGTTTCGTTACTAGGACGTTTTGTTACCAAGACGTTTCGTTACCAGGATGATTCGTTTTTTTTATGAAATGGAAACGATTTTTTATTAGATAATTTTATTTTAGACTACAATTTTATATCAATCCCATGCATTATAAATTTATACTACTTTAAAAATAATGTCTACTTTTTAAACATATTTTTTTATTCGTTTGGTTATACATTGATTTTAATCAGATGCATTAAAATTAATTATCAATACTTAATTTCTTTGATTAGAAAAGATGGAAGTAAAGATAGCAGGGATACCAACCGATGTAGAAGTTAAATAACAATACTCATATTTTTTTGTCCTCAGATGATCGAAAATGTGCTTCAGTCCGAGAACTCGGAGCTTACCTACATAGGGAAAATCTTTTGTTTTTCATAATTTGGAAAAAAAATTAACGTTAGTGTAAAATTCCATTTACCAGATGTTACAAGTTACCGAATGAAAATAACTTAATGAAAAATATTGCGAAAGTAATAATTATTTCCGATCATATAAGAAAAGACTATATAATTTAAAATTTCAACTCTTTATTCTTATTCTTATATACTATTTTCTATTATGTTTGTCGCGGGAGCGATTTAAAACTTAACATTCATTCAATTCAAAACTAATTTCTCATATTTCCATCCTAATTATAGTTATCCCTCCAATATAACAAACATCTCACATTTATAACTTTCAGTAATAAAGCGCCATCTGTTGGCCATATATTTTGTACTACATATGAAATGTGAGTCGGTCTATCAATAGTTGGCATTATAAGTTCTATCGTCAACCTGTGTGTTCGTAGTCTACTCTCCGCGTGCAATTCTTTACTTGGGTATAGGGTAGTTTATTTTTTTCAGTTAGCATAAACATTTGATAAGAGTTTTTCGGCCATCCTATCTCGGCGTTAGTGTTCATTTAAAACTATTATTAACTTCATTATTTGCTGTGTCGATTTTTGTAGTCTGTTATCTACACAGATCCAAATGCTATAATTTTTGATAACTAGCTAGCTTTAAAACTTTAAGTAGGGTCAGTTAGTATTTAACTAACTTAGGTCAAACTTTAAATTTCTCTTCAGATCTATCTATTTACAATAACTACTGTGTTTATCAACCAACTAACGTTAATTAAGTTACGTGTTCCACAATACTATAATAATTACTTCAAAACCAAGTGAGTTAACATTTTTATATAGTTTATATATGTAGCCATTTGTAAAATCTTTAATAATTCTCTGTTTAAAATCTTTAATACTTCTCTGTTTAAAGTCTTTAATACTTCTCTGTTTAAAGTCTTTAATACTTCTCTGTTTGAAATCTTTAATACTTCTCTGTTTGAAATCTTTAATACTTCTCTGTTTGAAATCTTTAATACTTCTCTGTTTGAAATCTTTAATACTTCTCTGTTTGAAATCTTTAATACTTCTCTGTTTGAAATCTTTAATACTTCTCTGTTTGAAATCTTTAATACTTCTCTGTTTGAAATCTTTAATACTTCTCTGTTTGAAATCTTTAATACTTCTCTGTTTGAAATCTTTAATACTTCTCTGTTTGAAATCTTTAATACTTCTCTGTTTGAAATCTTTAATACTTCTCTGTTTGAAATCTTTAATACTTCTCTGTTTGAAATCTTTAATACTTCTCTGTTTGAAATCTTTAATACTTCTGTAGTTCAAATTTAGCCATGTTTAAATATTTCTAGATTATAATTTTGCTGTAATTAATTTGCTGATCACCAATAAAAAGACAAAGTCGAGGCGCTCTGTTTCATAAACCCTAAGAATCGGGACAGTGATTTGTGAAGTAAATTATGAAGTAATTCGTTGAACACCTACTGAACCTCTGATAGATTCATCAAGCTATCTGAGCCAGGTTTCAAAACAATGAATCGCACTCCGCCAAAGCAACAGCGTACACAAGTGCCACAACTTCCAGAGTTGGAAACCAGGTTGGAAAGGTCTCTTCTTTCCCTCAGAGATATCATCACTATAGATCCAAAACACTCTGGTTCTTTAGTTTCTCTTGTGGTAGAACTCAAATCAAGATGGGCTTTCTACATGAACGCATCGACTATTCTAACTGAGAAGTATGTCAAAATCGCCTCCCTTCATGAGGCACAAACTACCAGAAGTGACAGACAGGAACTTAGGGTTGAAGTCAAGCAATTCATAAGCCTTGCAAATGGCATGCTTCAATCTATGAATATGGAGCTTCTCTCAAACATTGGAACAGAAAGTACTGTATCTAAAAGTAGATACAAACCTGATAAGGGTATAGAAGAGGAATCTGTCTCTAATAATGTCACGAGCAAAGTTGTCGTGAGTGAAAAGGACGACCACGTACAGAATTCAAGCCAGGTATCAGCTGTCAATTTTATTAATATTCCTGTGTCTGATTCTGAATCCAAACCTTGCCAAAACCTCAAGGTGTTTGCTGTTGAACAACCCAGTGTCAGACCTAAAGTCTCTTTGCTGCCAATGGGACCTAAGAGTTGTTTAGTTGGTGCTACAGCACTGAATTACGCCAGCTCTCTTCCTGATGAGAGATGCACCTCTGGTCTTCTTCTCAATTCGGAACCTCTCTTACTGAGAGAGCATGAGAGTATCCCAGTTATGTCTTCAACAGGTTTCAGACCCTTACCGAACTCGATAAATCAAACAATCCAGCCTTCTGCACTTCCTCTGCATCAATCGCCAGGTTCTTCCCGCCAACCCATTAACGAAGCTACTCTTCATCTGATAAAACAGGAACTGTTAAAGGAATCAAACTTCCTCTTTGACGGTGACTCGCACAGATACAGGTCATGGGTCTTGTTGCTGGAAAATAGGATGAGAGGTCTGTAGTTGGACCCGCTTGATATGATATCAATCCTTATTGCCAACACTTCTAGGGAACCAAAAAAGCTGGTTCAGGACTATCTTGCCGCTGGAGCAGCATTTCCTGTTATAGCTTTGAGGAACATCTGGGATGCTCTGAACAAACAGTATGGTTCTCCTGTAAAGGTGTCTCAATCAATGCAGAGAAAAATGCAGGCACTGTCAGACATCAGTCCTCCCAATCTAAAGAACAAACTACAAGAACTAGTTCATCTCTGCCGTTTGATAGAAACAAACATGATTACTAATCTCGAGCTTGAGCTTTTCAATCTGTCTGCTGGCCAGAAGCAAGTTTGGTCAAAGCTGCCAGACTGGTTGCAGAAGAAATGGAGAACTCAAGGGCACAGGTACTTAAATGAGAACAATGATGCTTTTCTCATAAACTTCATTCAGTACGCCCTGGATGAGATTTCAGACCCAAACTTTGAACAAACTGTCGATGCCAAGAACGTTAAGTTAACGTATGCTACAAGTAACTTCAAGGCCACCGACGATGACAGCAATGTAATGTGTCTCTTCCACGAAAAGCCTGGCCATTCTCTGATCCATTGTCGTAGCTTCAACAGACTTAGACACGACGATAAACAGAAGTTTGCTGCAGAAAAGAGGCTCTGTAACAAATGCCTAGGCAATCACATGGCAAAGAACTGCAATAGTGATCAGAAGTGTTCAAAGTGCAAGAAAGATCATGTCACATCAATGCACATAAAAAGATGAGCGCATTACGATAGCAGAGCTTCGTCATATAATGAAGAGTCCAACAACTCTTATAAGAAGGCATTCTGTAGTGTGATGTGCGGAAATCCCGACAGGGCAATGAGTTGTTCAAAAACCATCCTGTGTGAGCTGCATCATCAGTCGAACCCTCGTAAAACACTCAAGCTGTATGCGATAATTGATGACATGTCAAACTCGTCTTACATCGCAGAGAAGGTAGTAGACATGCTAAGCTTGTCAGGGAGAGAAGAAAAGTATCTCCTCAGTACCATGGGCTCCCTCAGATCAGAACACCGGGGACTGGTGGTTGATGGACTCTGGATTCGTGGAAAAAATAAAGCGAAGTACCACTCTTTACCTTATATGTTTACTAGCAAATTTATCCCGGGTTCTACTTATGAAGTAGGAACTCCATCAATTGTTAAATCTATTCCTCATCTAGCACAGTTTGCAAATAGATTTACTGAACTAGATAATAGAGCAGAGCCATTAATATTACTTGGTAGAGATGCAGGCGACCTTATGAAATCTGTGTGTTATGGAGAAAATCCCCTTTTGTATGCGAGACTCCATTAGGATATGCTCTAATTGGTTCACCTTGTATAAACTCTCCATTTAAGAATAAGGTCAAGACTGTACTTAAAGCCACTCATGAACATTACGTCGGTAAAACTTTAGTTCCTAGAAATCTTAGTGGAGTAAGGATCTTTAATGAATTCGAAGACTATGACGAATTAGCTCTATCCAGAAATGATGAAAAATTTCAGTCAATTGTAGTCGATTCACTTCATGTCAACAAAAGTGGGCATATAACTATAAGTTTGCCATTCAAAAGAAATGACCAGGTAATGCCAGATAACAAAACCGCAGTTTATGGAAGAACCTACAGCACCCTCGTGAAGCTTAAGACACAGCAGGAGAAACTTGATCAATGCACGAAAGCCATGGCCCGTAATATTGAGGCTGGGCATGTGGAACCTGTACCTAATAAAGAGCTGGAACATGGAGAGCCAGGAAAGACTTGGTTCATTCCGATTTTTGCCGTCACTCAGCCTAAGAAAGGTAAAACAAGGCTTGTGTTCGACAGCTCAGCTCTATACAAGGAAGTCAGTTTAAACTCAGTTCTGCTACAGGGTCCTGATCTTAACAATAGACTTCGTGGTGTACTCATGAGGTTTGGGATGGGCGAAGTGGCATTTGGAGGGGACATAGAGGCTATGTTCTTCAATTTCCATCTGCCGGAAGAAGATAGAAACTTTCTTCGTTTCTTCTGGTTTGAAGACAACATTCCCACTGGTAAACTCCTTCAATACAGGGGTTGTGTGCACTTGTTTGGCAACAAATGCAGTCCTGCTTTAGCACACGCAGGCTTGCAGTTCACAACACTTCATCCGTTAGCTGCACGTCACTCTGATGCAGTAAGATTGATAACTGATAATGTGTACGTCGATGATCTCCTTGCTGCCTCTAGACTTCCGCAAGATGCCATTTTGAACCTTCAAGCCATAAGGGAAATACTGGATAGATACCATATACGACTCAGAAAGATTGTATCCAATTCTTCTGTTGTATGTAACCATTTTCCTGAATCTGAGGTGGCGGAGCAGAAGGCAGAGGTCAATCTTGGCGATCAATCTATTCAAAGAGCGTTATGTCTTGCCTGGAAAACAGAAGAAGACTATTTCTTTATCAAAGTAGACATTCCACACAAACCCTTTACCAGGAGAGGGATGCTGGCAGTCACAAATAGCATCTATGATCCCCTTGGGATCGTCGGTCCCATCGTACTCCAAGGTAAACTCGTCCAGCGCAAGGCACTTCAACGAGATCCCCCCTCAGTTGCTCAAGATTGGGATGAGCCCTTACCGACAGAATTTTCTGATGACTGGCAAACATGGTTACAGTCTCTCTCTTCCATCGAGGATATAACTCTTGCTAGAAGTTATATACCTTCAAACTTTGGAGAGATAGCTGGTTGTGAGCTTCACACCTTCACTGATGCTTCAGAGAGTGCTATTGGAGCAGTAGTTTATCTTAAAATAATAAGTGCCCATGATAAAATTCACGTTTCGTATGTCATTAGTACCTCTAGACTTGTTCCTAAATCGTGCATTTCAATGCCTAGATGTGAACTTTGTGCCGCCTTATAGGGTCTAGATTATATTTTGAAGTTAAGAAAGAATTGAAACTAAATTTTGATATATATCAATAACTCTGAAAATAGGTTCCCTAATTATGTTTCCCACAGGGTCAAAGCAATTTTGAAGCTGACTGATCCTAATCAATGGCGATATATTAATTCTCACCTTAACCCCGCAGATGTAGCCTGTCGCCCTCAGACGGTTCGGTCCTTGACTAGCTCTCCATGGTTGAAGGGACCAAGCTTTCTTTGGGATATAGGCACGTCTTTCCCTGAACAACATCCTTGCCCTGGCTTCGCAGAGTACCTTCCTGAAGTTCCCGGAGAGAAAATAAGTCTGACAACCAGCAAAAGAGAAGACCATCTCTTCAGTTCAGCTCTGGAGAGAATGAGTTCTCTCCCAAAGGTCATCAATGTCGTGGTGAATGTCATGAATTTCTGCAACAATCTACTTTGCAAAATAAAACGTGCCCCAGTGGTAAAAGTTATCAACAAGGAAAACGCTCTGAAACTTTTGGTTCGGACTGTACAACAATCTAGCTACAATGACTTAATAAGAGGATTAAGCAGTGAGCAGCCTGCAAAAAATCATTCGCTCTCGTCCTTCGACCCTTTCATTGATGATGAAGAGCTTCTAAGGGTTGGAGGAAGGCTGCGTGACTCCCATCTGAGTTATGGGGTGAAGCATCCTCTGGTGCTGCCTCGTGACCACAAACTGTCAATTCTTATAGTGAGACACCACCATGCTGCAATTTGTCACCAAGGCAGACATCTAACGCTTGGAGCGGTTAGATCGGCCGGCTTCTTCATAGAGAAGTGCTCTAAACTAATAAGGAAACTACTCGGAAGTTGTGTTCTCTGCCTAAAGCTCAGGGGTAAACCTGCCTAACAAATGATGGCTTCCTTGCCAGCATCTCGAGTCGAAGACATCGCTCTCTTTCACAATACAGGTGTTGATGTATTTGGGCCCTTCGTCGTTTCAGAGAGTAAGACAACACGCCAAAGCAAGGGCACAAAGAAGATGTGGGGTCTTCTGTTAACCTGCATGTCATCCTGAGCAGTTCATATAGAACCACTATATGGTTTGGATACATCCAGTATGACTATCGCACTGAGAAGATTTATTGCAGTCAGAGGAACCTGCAAAAATATTTACTCTGACCGTGGCACAAATTTCATCAGTGTAAAAAATAAAGAGCATCTCGCATTTGATGCCATCAGGAAAGAATTGTCCTCAAGAGATTGCGTATGGCATCTCAATCCTCCCTTAGCTAGTCATTTTGGAGGTGCGTGGGAGCGCAAGATAGGCGCCATAAAGAGGGTACTGGATGGTAGTCTGACACAACTGAAGGGAAGAGTGCTGAGTAAAGATGAACTCTCAACGCTTCTTTTGGAGGCTGCCTCTATAGTGAACGATACCCCAATGTGGGAAGTATCTGCCGACCCCAAGGACCCATTTCCCATCTCACCCTCCTCTTTATTGACTCTCAAAGATAGTCCTAGTCCCCCTCCTTTGGATTCCTTTTCAGCAAGTGACTTTGCTTCTTATGGAACTAGAAGGTGGAGAAGAGTCCAATACCTCGTAGACTGCTTCTGGCAACGCTGGAGACTTTTCTATCTCTCGGAACTTCAGGAGCGGTCGAAGTGGATTCAGAAGAAACGTAGCATCAAGAGTGGCGATGTCGTCCTCTTAAGGAACAAAATTTAAAAAAGAAATTGATGGCCTCTTTCTTTAGTTTGGACCGTTAAGAAGAGCAAAGATGGTCTAGTCAGGTCTGTGTCTTTGGAAACCGTATCGAAAGGAAACTATCGTAGGCATTTTGATCGCCCAATTCCCGAAATAATATTACTAGTTCCTAGTAACTTTTGATTTGTTCTTGTGTAACTTCTGATAAAGCGTCCGGGCAAGGATGCGTGTTCTTTGAGATAAAATTATCTATCTCTAACTTTTCATTCGTGTTGTGTCGTATTCTATATCTTATCTTGTATTATTTAGGTGTAATAATTTATTCGTATTACTGTTCTCTTGTGTGTTGTTGGCACTTATTTCTTGTTTGGTTGATTTATTATTTTGCGACGTTCGTCGCCTAGGGGGAGTGTCGCGGGAGCGATTTAAAACTTAACATTCATTCAATTCAAAACTAATTTCTCATATTTCCATCCTAATTATAGTTATCCCTCCAATATAACAAACATCTCACATTTATAACTTTCAGTAATAAAGCGCCATCTGTTGGCCATATATTTTGTAATACATATGAAATGTGAGTCGGTCTATCAATAGTTGGCATTATAAGTTCTATCGTCAACCTGTGTGTTCGTAGTCTACTCTCCGCGTGCAATTCTTTACTTGGGTATAGGGTAGTTTATTTTTTTCAGTTAGCATAAACATTTGATAAGAGTTTTTCGGCCATCCTATCTCGGCGTTAGTGTTCATTTAAAACTATTATTAACTTCATTATTTGCTGTGTCGATTTTTGTAGTCTGTTATCTACACAGATCCAAATGCTATAATTTTTGATAACTAGCTAGCTTTAAAACTTTAAGTAGGGTCAGTTAGTATTTAACTAACTTAGGTCAAACTTTAAATTTCTCTTCAGATCTATCTATTTACAATAACTACTGTGTTTATCAACCAACTAACGTTAATTAAGTTACGTGTTTCACAATACTATAATAATTACTTCAAAACCAAGTGAGTTAACATTTTTATATAGTTTATATATGTAGCCATTTGTAAAATCTTTAATAATTCTCTGTTTAAAATCTTTAATACTTCTCTGTTTAAAATCTTTAATACTTCTCTGTTTAAAATCTTTAATACTTCTCTGTTTAAAATCTTTAATACTTCTCTGTTTAAAATCTTTAATACTTCTCTGTTTAAAATCTTTAATACTTCTCTGTTTAAAGTCTTTAATAATTCTCTGTTTAAAGTCTTTAATAATTCTCTGTTTGAAGTCTTTAATAATTCTCTGTTTAAAGTCTTTAATAATTCTCTGTTTAAAGTCTTTAATAATTCTCTGTTTAAAGTCTTTAATAATTCTCTAGTTCAAATTTAGCCATGTTTAAATATTTCTAGATTATAATTTTGCTGTAATTAATTTGCAGATCACCAATAAAAAGACAAAGTCGAGGCGCTCTGTTTCATAAACCCTAAGAATCGGGACAATGTTCGAAAACTTCCAGTAATTGGTTCACGTAGGGGAAAAAATTCAATACATATTTATAAATAATAATGTATGGGATTGGTATATTTTTTAGTCTATAACTCATTTCGAATTAAAAAAAATCGTTAGTAGCGATTCGGAACTAAAAATCTGGTAACGAATCGTCCTAGTAACGAATCGTCCTAGTAACGAATCGTCCTAGTAACGAATCGTCCTAGTAACGAATCGTCCTAGTAACGAATCGTCCTAGTAACGAATCGTCCTAGTAACGAATCGTCCTAGTAACGAATCGTCCTAGTAACGAATCGTCCTAGTAACGAATCGTCCTAGTAACGAATCGTCCTAGTAACGAATCGTCCTAGTAACGAATCGTCCTAGTAACGAATCGTCCTAGTAACTAAACGTCCTAGTAACTAAACGTCCTAGTAACTAAACGTCCTAGTAACTAAACGTCCTAGTAACGAAACGTCCTAGTAACGAAACGTCCTAGTAACTAAACGTCCTAGTAACGAAACGTCCTAGTAACGAAACGTCCTAGTAACGAAACGTCCTAGTAACGAAACGTCCTAGTAACGAAACGTCCTAGTAACGAAACGTCCTAGTAACGAAACGTCCTAGTAACGAAACGTCCTAGTAACGAAACGTCCTAGTAACGAAACGTCCGTTAACGAAACGTCCAATCCAGATGAGGTTATTAGAAGCAATTGGTTCAGAAATTGAACATGTCTCATTTTAGGGTAAGTTCCATGTTATCGCACGGCTCCATATTTTCGGGCACGTTAAAATCTATATCTACAGGGTGATCAGACCAGGTGTAGACAAATATCTCCTTATAAATAACAGAAAAAAGAACTAACTTAACAGAAAATCATTATACATCTAAGAAATAAATTCCATAGTTTTCAATATATCCTCCCTTAGCCTTCACCAAACGCCTCAACCTGTCAGGAACTTGACTACACGCTGCACGGATGGTTTCTTCTGGAATTTCGTCCCAACAAGTCGTCAATTTTTGCTTCAGAGCGTTCACATTTGAGTGATTAGAAGAGCAGGCTTTACTCTCCAAAATACTCCAGATGGAAAAGTCCATAGGGTTCAGATCAGGAGAGGAAGGAGGCCATAACTCCTTCGACCAGAACCCAGCCATATTCTTCTTGCACCATTCTTGAACGCGATTAGCCATGTGGGACGTGGCTCCGTCCTGCTGGAGGGTAACACCTGTTTTACCGAACGTTGTGTTCACCCAAAACACCAACTGATCCTCCAACAACTTCAAATAAACGTGCTGGTTCACCTTTACACCCTCTTCAATGAAGAAAAGAGGACTCTTCTTTCCAGATGAGGTTACCCCGGCCAAGACCGTGACAGAAGCTGGTTTTTGTCTCCTAAACATCAGCCTGTCGTTCAGAGGAATATCGCATTTATTCACTGCATAAATCCGGTCGTTCTGATGATTGTGGACGGCCTGGACCGTGAATAACTTCTCATCAGTCCACAAGACCGGAGGTTGTGTGCTGTCTCTCAGCTTTTCCAGAAGAAGCTTTGCTCTTTGCAGCCGTTTGGTTTTTGTGGCCTCTGACAGTAGCTGAGCTTTTGTCTTTTTGAATTTGGAAAGTTTCAGATCACTTGTGAGCACTTTCTTTATCGTTCCATGGCTCACACCAGACGCTGATGCCAATTTCCTGACGCTTCTTTCAGGATTCCTCCTGATTTTCTCCCGGGTGTTTTTGATGAGCTTAGAGGTCCTAACCTTGCGATCTGGAGTGCTCCTAACCTTTGGGAGGGTCGAACCTGTCTCTCTGAAACGCTTCAGAGCCTTGTAAACACCAGATCTACTCGCACGACCCTTCAAAAGCTTGCATATTTGACCCGAAGACTGTCCTGATTCAAACAGTTCCTGAATTGTCGACGCTACAAAGCTCATAACTAAATTAATATTTAAAAATACCACTGAAAGTAAAATATAAGTTAGTGCATATAATGAGCTATCCAATAGTGTAAATAGATGGATAGTTTTCACGTTTTAAAGGTTTTAAAATTAAACATTAAAATTTGTCTACACCTGGTCTGATCACCCTGTATATATCATTAGGGCCCCCACACACGAGCGTTCCATCGCCGCAACGTCAAATGAACGCAGCCGCATGGTCAGGGAAAATTAACCCAGATGCATAGAGAGTGACATGTAGCATGTACCAGTCACAATATACCTAACTAGTTACACTGCAGGCTGTCTAACCAGCCACACTATACCTAATTAGTCATACTGTTGGCTATCTTACTAGTCACACTATACCTAAACGGATCAAAATTGTAAATAATTGTTATTGGTGCGTATATCGGTTACCAATACGTATCGGTACATATTCTTTCAAAAAGTTTATATTAACTTCATACGGGCTTGATCAATTAAGAAATACCTGAATTAACTCTGTTTACTCGTTTTATTATTTCTTTGTAATAACTAAAAGACTGTTAAAATGTAGGGACAAAAGTTTCTTTCTTTTATGTTCAATAAAAATGTTTCAATCTCTACTATTTACTTACAATTACCATTGAAAGATGAGGCAACAAACCGTCCGTGTGCGCACCTTCCCGTAGATTTAATAGAAATGACTGGTAATGCGGCAGTCACCAGCCGTCAAGGGAACGCATTACTCTGCGTTCAGAATTGTCTGTCTCTCTGCCGGACTGCACAGAACGCTCGTGTGCCCACTTACCCGAGAGTTAATGCTATTTTAGGGTCATGCGCCTATCGCCGGGCGGCAAAGAACACTTGTGTGCGGGGGCCCTATGTTACTCTGAGATCTATATATAATAATCATTATTTAACTTTTATTTCATGATACCATTTTGGGATCTTCTTTGAAATCGACTAACCACTTCAAAAAAAAAATATATCTGTATGTATAACACCAAGTTCACAAAGTATATAGATAAGTTTCATATCATTACATATTATGATAATAATATGTAATAATTTATTACATTAATGTAAGGAATTAATTAATAAATATTTTAATTGATTGATCAGTAAATTATGTGTTAATATGTGTTTTATTAGAATCAACATATTCAAACATGTATCGTTACATACTCTGTTCATCTAAATAATACTAATTTAAGAAAAGAAAATTTGATTTATTTTGAAAAAGCGCCATCTAGTGACAAATAGCACAAGCTTTGCACGGAGTGGTTATCTCTCTCATGCGCTCTAATGTGGTTATCTCACCCGCAAACGGGTGTCACAGGTACATTTGGCCTCTAGCTTTTTTATTCTGACAGCTATGAAGTTTAAACTTATATGATGTTTGAACTATACTAATACCGATAATATCCAGTGAAAATATCGTAAATAAATTGAAATTTGAATTAGTAATAAGCAAAACAAACAAAATGATGTACCTGAGACACCCGATCGGGTGTGACAGGTACATTTGTAGTTTATTTCTGATAAATATACTGATATACCCCCCTGCCAGGTCATTAAACAATCATGAAGTTAACATAACAGAACCATAGCGGATCAAAAATCTACATATCATAATAATTCTAAAAGCTGGAAATGTTACAGATAGCAAACAATTTTCATGAAATAGAAATGATCTTTATTAATTGACGATATTTTCACAGGATATTATCGGTATTGATATAGTTCAAACATTGTATAAGTTTAACTCCATAGCTGCCTAAATAAAAAAGTTACCGGCCAAATGTGTACACCCGAATGCGGGTGAGGTAACCACATGTGAATGCAGTACCTTATTGTTTGCACGAGTCATTGACGCCATCTTGTTGTATTCCACAAACGTTGTGCGAATAACTTTTGTATATCTGCGAGTAATATTATTAATTAAAACTCTAGAAATTCTTTATTTGTTAGTTTATTGTATATAAATCACAAATTCAAATATTTATAGCTTATTTCCGAAGATAAACAGACATTCTATAAACGTTCATGAAGATTGATGTGGAACGTTCTGGAAATAATGTGAGCAGCGCCATCTATGAGATGATCGCATAAGCTTTTTTTTAACTAATAAAAACCCTATTTTCTCTGAAAATACAGTGATTTGAGACGAAATATTCCATATCCGTTACTAATCAATGTTTATTTATGATATTATAATGAAATATTTGATATGAAAATTAGACGCACCATACCTTTTAAGTAATAAATTACTTTATGTTTAAATAACTGTGTAAATATGGTGTGCAGACAGAGTATCGAAAGACAAAGTATCGAAAGACAGAGCATCGAAAGACAAAGAATTGAAAGAAAGAGTATCGAAAGACAGAGTATCGAAAGACAAAGTATAGAAGGATATAGTAAAGAAAGACAAAACATAGAAAATGAAAGCATAGAAAGAAAAATGTATAAAAAAGTTGAGGGCGTGCCTCCCTAGCCTGGATCAATAAAGACAAAATGAGCCCACAAACAGTTGGGCCCCAAGACAATAATTTTTGGGGCCAAGATAATTGAGCACATAAACAAAAAACTGTTACAACAAATAGTAGGGTAACGATATTGAGTTGTGTTGTGCATTGCTCGATCTGTGCCACCCTTCAATTACGTTAGTGGTACGACCGTACGAGGCAGATCTTCTATGACACGGTTGAAGAAACTCCACACACATAGTTTGAAAAGAGAATTTTGTCTATTTCTTTTGAATGGCCTTCATATCGAAGAAACCTTATTGAAGCATTAACTAAAAGTAAAATATTATGTATGCAGTGTTCTTCTATAGAAAGGCAAAATCTAAATTCTCCAGGTTGTAACCGAGTCCACTTTTATCAGAGTCTAATCTGTGTATGGTATCAATTAAATTTGCTACTGTAATAACAAGGTAAAGCTTCTCTATAGTGTCTGCTGTGACCAGGCGCGTATACAAGGGCGGGGGGGGGGCGTTTGGGGCAGATGCCCCCCCTTGAGGTCTGAACTTTTTATAAATAAATCTACGGATTAATAAGAATATATGGATTAATCCTCCAAATTGAAGAAATGTCAATTATTCGATTATTTTTAATTACTTTTGACATGCTTGAACACTGTATTCTATCAAAATTGTCATTTTTAAATTGCGAAATGGGAGAAATTAAATTGCTTCAAGTCGTATTATGTATAAGCCATTTTGTCCATAGAGAGTGGATTTCTATCACCTTATTAATATTAGCATTGTTCTTCAATTTGAAAATGTTTTTGAATTTGAGAAGAAATGCATCGTCCTGTACTCTGTAGTTTGATAAAACTCCTTCTTCTTCAACAGTACGCCGAAAATTCATGCTTTCCCAAGATAAATGGAAGGGTGGCTAAATCTTACCACTTGAAAAAGTTCACAAGAATTCGTGGTCTATTCAATGAAACTGGTTCTATTCACAAAAAAAAAAGTGAAAACAAAACCAAAGAAAACACAAACTGCGATTCAGGAGGAGACTTTTTGAAGAAACCACTAGTTTTTCTCTCAGAAAAGCTTTTCAGCAGATTTCATCCACACCAAAACCACGTGGTGGAGGATCTTCATACATTCATTTAGTTTCCGTTTTTATCATTGAACTTCAGTTCGACCATTAACGAAAACCACATAAATAGCGGTTCTGTGAGTGGATTATGCAGCAACCATCCAACATTGCCAATTGAATCGTTTGGACAGACGAGAAGTTAATTTACCTCCATCAAAAACACATCGAAAGAATACGAATGGAAATCTTCGAAATATCTGGAAAGAAAATGATAGATATGACGTATGATGCTAAGGTTGCAATTATTAATGGAATGGTTCCAATTGTTCAAGCATTCCTTAACGAATAAGGCAACATGTTACCAGTTAATGGTTTTCAAAACTTTGATTGCTCCAGTCATTATTTGGCCCAGCCTGAAACTTCTTCACTTTGGTGGATGCAAGACCACATTGCACAAGTGCAGCTCTAGAATTTAAGGAAAAGTTTCGAGGTCGAGTGATTAGCAGAAGTTCGGAAATAAAATTCCTGGTCATCACACAGTCCAGATCTCATCCCTTTGGACTTTCGCATATGAGCTGCTGCACAAACTCGAGTTTATAAGTTTATATATAAAAACACAGATCCAGTGAGTCTCTTATACAATGTGCTCAAATCTCCGCTAAAAATATAACAATAAGACTCTCAAAAAAGTATGCAAGAATGTTCTAAAGCGTGCATCGTTCTGTCTTCACATCGGAGGGGGTCATTTTCAACAACTTTTGTAGGACCTCAGGAGATGTGCCTCATAAGATATAACACAATAAATGTTTAATAATAATAAAAATCATTTCTTTTCCTTCAAAGTGATGCATCTATTATGGTATTTGACATATTTTTAAGTGCTTCTAATTCGCAATTAAAAAATTACGTTACTGATGAAACACAGTGTATCAGTATGGTTTTGATTATTTTTGCTGCAGCCAATGATTGAATATTATGATTAAGTTAATAACTATCAGTCTATTAGACTTGATATACAGCTTATGGACTGTACAAAACATCCACTGACACACTGTGTTCCATCAGAAACGACATTTTCAAATTGCGAATTAGAAGCACTTCTAATGCATCAATTGTCATCATAGATACACCTCGTTGATGGAAAAGAAAGAATTATTATTAAACATTTATTGTCCTATATATATGGCTATATCATATGAACCACATCTCCTGTGTCCCTACAGAAGTTGTTGAAAATGACCTCCTCCAACCTGAAGACAGAACGAAGGAAACTTCGAAACATTCTTTCAAATTTATCAGGGTCTCCGGGTTATACATACCTTTCAGCGAAATTTTAAACACTTTGTATAAGAGACACAATGGAATATTCTTTTTCATATATAAACTCGAGTTTGTGCAGCAGCCAAGAAGTGAAAATCCAAAGGGTTGAGATATTGATTGTGTGCTGGCCAGGAATTTTCCGTTCTTCTGCTAATGAATCGACCTCTAGCCGTTTCAATGAGAAATTCTAGAACTGTATTTGTTCAATGTGGTGTAGCGTCATCTTGCATCCACCAAAGTGAAGAACGAGATGCAGAATGGTGCAGTATGGGCCAAATAAGGGGTGCTAGTTTGGTTTGCAATCTGTGAGGTTAATGTGATATGATAATGCATTAGTATTTTTATTTTAATAATTATGATAATTTTTATTTTTAAGTAACTGTGATACAAAGCAAACAATACAGACGAGATAATATTGTCACTATGCATTAAAAGTAAAAAAAAACATATATTAATTGCTTATTTTACTTTATATTCAAATAAGTGAGGTAGGAAGTTGTTAATAAAACGATATTTTCTTGAAGTATTTCCATAATAAGGTTTTGCATATGTAAATGGTATATAATGCACGGTTCACGTGTTCGAAAATATGTTATTGCACGGTTCCATATTTTCGAACACGTGAGAATCTTTATATAGTAATCATTATTTAACATTTATTTCAATTGGTATCCATGATACCAATTAGAATAGAAGTTAAATAATAATTAAATTCATAAATAAAATTCTGACGTGTCAGAAATTGTAGAACCAACCAATAACTTGGAACTTAGTACCCTGCTACCAAAAATATTTCATAGAGCATAAAATTGCTGTTTGTTAAGTGTAGCACAATAATTATAGAAGTCTAATTAAGTATCTATTAATCACTCACCTATACTGAGTAAGAGTTAAGCTAAGGATGGATTTTAAAACATTTAATAACTTTAAACTTTTTCGTCACAGTCACAAACAATCAAAGACTTTATATTATTAATAATATGCTTATACACGTTTTACTCTGATAATAAATTTTCTTTCTATAACTCATAGAAAATGAGGTATAAATCAAGGAATGACAATTATAAATTTCTTGTTACTTTTATTCGCTTTAGTTACCGTTTGGTAACTAAACTGAGTCGTGATTTAGTAATTAAAGCGGGGGATGCCTGTATAGCCATTCAATTAATAATGGCAACAAAGATATTACCTTAGCATCATACCTATCATTTATTCCGTTGATATCTCAGGGATTTTCATTAGTGTACCTGACGATCCTTCACAACGGAGTTATGGTTGAAGAAATCTGCTGAGAAACTTGGGTTGTGGGGGGTTCTTCATAGAAACTCTTCACCTCCTGAATCACTGTTTCTGTTCTTTTTGGTTTTGTTATCAATGCTTTTCTTGTGAATAGAACCAGTTTCATTGAATAGACCACGAACTCTTGTGAGCTTTTTCAGGTGGTAAGATTTAGCCGCCCTTCCACTTGTCATGGAGTGAAGCATGAATTTTCGACATGCTGTTGAAGAAGAATGTGTTTTGGCAAACTACAGAGTACAGGACGATGCATTTCTTCTCAAATTCAAAAACATTTTTAAGGTTAAGAAAAATGCTAATATTAATAGGATAAAGTCCATTCTTTATACTTTATGAACATAATGACGTCCTCCCATTTTGCAATCTAAAAAATGACACTTTTGACGGAACACAGTGTAAACATGTTCAAAGCAATTAAAATAATCAAATAACTGACCAGTCTGAGGAATTATCCGTAGATTTTTTTTAAGAAACGTTAAATTTTTTGAAATGTGCCCCCCACTTGACCGAATCCTAGATACGCCTCTGATCTGACGCGGAAAAGCCGAAGTCAGAAAATTAGTTAACTGAAATACCTAGATGATTCATCCTAAATACATTTTTAAAGTATAGTTTATGAAATTAATGATAGCGTGGTGTTATTTCTTTCAAAATTAGCTAAATAATGCTTGCCATTTATCTATTACTCTTATTTAAAAATAGTTTCATTCAGTGTCCATTCACTGAACTTTTTCGCACAATCCGCGGTTCAGTACATATTAACTAAATTTTACAGATTTATTTTCCGATTATATTTCCGGATGATTCTCTTTTCTCTGATAGTACATCACCCCATTGACTCTTTTATCTAATAGTATTATCAGGGAAAAAATAAACGAGGTCACTTTAAATTTTAGATGCAAAAACCGTGGAGTTTTCAGTCAAAATTTTGAGATTTGACAGGTTGCATTGGATAAGCTCCGCCTTCTCGTAGTAATGAGAAAAGATGCCAATTAATTTCTATTAAGATACCAATTAGTGAATTATCTTTGAAGGTATAGATGGTTGGCGGCATTAAATTTTACTGTTTTACAATTAGCTTTACATTTCTTTTAAAATTAATTTTAATTATTGATTTGCGTTCTTCAGTAATAATTAGAGTATTTTCATTATTTTGTTTCGAGTATTTTCACTATTTTGTTTTGGTCACTTAATATCAAATAAGTATAAGAATGTTAAAGCCAAATAAATAATTACTAGTAATTATTTACCTGAACTCATGGAAGTACTAGTAAGCCTGAACTATAGCGATAGGAAAGTTTGGAACATTTTGGTTGGTATTATTGAAACATCTATATGTGGGTGTCCGAATGGAATCACACTAATATATCATAATTATTCTCGAAACTTGAAATCATCCTCGTTTATAATTTAAGATAGGACATGCCATGACATTTCCATATCCCCACAGATAGAACTCTATCAGTACCATTCATCAACAAGTTGCGGGACTCAGGTGAATTATTCAGTATACTGTATAATCAAGGAAGTTATAGTACTAAGGAAGCGGTGTAACGGCTAAACCAACAACGTATAAGCGGAACCATCGTGTTAACACCTTGTTGTTAGCAATTAGTCAAGTGAGCTTCCTTGTCTCTCTTCGCTTCAGTCAAAACAGTTTCCTTGGCGTCTTGTTGTTGTTCCGCTGTGTCGTGTGGTGACGTCACAGCACACATATGACGTCACCCTAGCAACAGACTGACAGTACAGGGAGAAACGAGGGAGGGTGCACGCATCTAGCAAACGCTCTTCCAAACGCTTATTTAAGTCATTAACATTGCATCTGTTGCCTAAATATTCATCAATTAATCTTCTTACATCAGTTAAATGTCCATAGATGAGAAAATTAATGAGCAAAATGATCACATACCTAAAGTATTTTGAAGAATAATGTGTAAGTTAACATCAGCTGTTGTGCTAACGAGAATCGTTACTCAACTTACTCAGTCAGGTCTAAGAGCGACGCACACACGTGTACTCTCCCTCGTTTCTCCCTCTACACTAGAAGCTAACACGATTGTAACGGCTTTCAACGGCTTGGTTAGCCGCCTGTGTATAATGTACTGAATATAAGAAATTTTAGATATATGAATAACCTAATCGACGACAATGATAACAATGTTAGGCAACAATATAAGTTAACCCAATGAGTTGGGGGAGAATTGAGGGGTACGCGTGGTTTCACAAACACCCCCCCCCCCCCGCCCTTGCCCCCATCTCTCACCTATTACCATAGTTTTTTTGCTATATAGACCTATTATAGTTCTGTTTCATATATTTTTTAAATGTATATATTCATTATTTTATTTATGCTAGATTTAATTATCCCCATTTCAATCACTCCGTGATGGTGGAAGAAAAAATGAGTCTGTGATGTTTATTTATTGTATGATATTTGAATAATATTTGAAATAAAATAGTGATACCTTATACCTCTTTGATAATAATAATAATAGTAAGAGGCCGTGAGGGCATATTTCTCCTTGCATGTTAACCATTTCGGTCATACATGCTAATACCTCTTAGATCTCGATTACTTTTTGCGATAGGGTAAGTTGCGGATTATTGGACGGTTTTACATCTTTGATATTACCAGAAAATGTATATAATTAAAGTTAAATCATTTTAATTTTATACTTATTTGTATTTTGATCGAAGAATTGGAACCATAATATTTAACATATTTTATGTAACTATTCCTAACTCTGTAATCAAATTAGATTTTTCAACTGTAATTAAGTTAAAATCAAATGATATAGGCAGCAG
>CANNZV010005732.1:0-24022 GCA_947561585.1 Caprella mutica | reverse complement strand
GGTCGAGCCAATCAATGGTGCTTTATACTTGGAATCTGGCTATTTCAAATCTTGTTCTCTCATTGGTGGATGCAGCGTTTTCGCTTTGGACCTGTTGAGTGGTTGTGGCGATTTTTGACTTATGGAAAGTTGCCGTAAATATTTGTTATTGGAGGTTAAGAGAAGTAATTAAGGATAAGTTTATCAAAGTACCAAAAGTAGTTGATACTTGAATTTGAACTTTTTAGTCGATCTAACTACATTTTCCCTGCCACAAATTTGAAATGCTATGGAGGATACCGTAATATTGTAAAAAATACACAAAATGCTTCGCCAAGATTTAAGATTGACTGTTGATGCCGTTGTTTTTGGCTACGATGCCAAAGATGGTTTATCCATACTTTTAATTAAGCGATTGATTGATCCTTTTAAAGGCAAATGGGCCATTCCCGGAGGTTTTGTTTTAGCAGGAGAAAGCTTAGAAAGTGCAGTAGAAAGAGAATTAAAAGAAGAAACCGGTATTACTGTTAATTATTTGGAACAGCTATATACTTTCGGTCAACCAAATAGAGACCCGCGCAGTCGAATCGTTACGGTCGCCTATTATGGTTTAATTCGGCGGTCTAAATTTGAACTTCACGCAGCGACGGATGCAGAAGATGCCCAATGGTTTTCTATAACTAAATTACCCAAATTAGCTTTTGACCACCAACAAATCTTTGAATTGGCCTTGGATCGCCTGCGAGGAAAAATAGCCTATGAACCTATTGGCTTCGAATTACTTGATGAACAATTTCCCTTACCTGATCTACATCGTTTGTATGAGACTTTATATGGCCAAAAAATAGATCGTCGAAACTTTAGTAAAAAAATACTCCAATTAGATATTTTAGAAGATCTAAATAAATTTCAAACGCATACTGGTCGAGGTCGTCCTAGTAAATTATATCGGTTCAACAAGAAAAAGTATTTTGCTTTGAAAGAAAAAGGGATGGTTTTTGACATTTGAAATTTATCTCTATTCTCTATTCTCTGCTCTCGCATCTCCGTTCTCTATTCTGCAAAATGCCCAGTCGTGTATTTGGACTTTATCCACTAGTATAATTGAGAAAGATCTACTTATTCCTACCTATCATTTTTAGCTAGATTTTAGTTATTGATTTTGGCTGCCTACTGTAACACAACTCTCTGAGTTGTGCGGATATGATCGCGGTTTGATATGCTTTTCGATAAATCCTGAAGGGATTGAAGATGAATAACTACCGTTTTCCCCGCATTTACATACAAGGCTATTCATCTTCTACCTCTTAAGGGTAGACCAAGCTACAATCGCACCCAGTTGTACAATTCCCATCTTGGATATGGTTTTATCCAGCAACTTCTCGTTTTAATTCGACAATTAAAACGTCTAGATAAATTTCTATGCAAACCGCCTTAATTTGTCTAGGAGGTTTAATTATCGAATTAAAACTAGGAAGTTGCTGGACAAAAAGGCTCCTTACTCCTTCTAAAGTGGGAACTGCTGCACCCAGTTAGACGACTGGACATTTTAAAGAACAGAGAAGCGAGAGCAGAGAAAAGAGACAGATTTCGTTTAAAAATGATAAAATTTCGTCGTTTTTTAAACGAAATACAATCTCTGCTCTCGCTTCTCTATTCTCTTTTCTAAAAATGTCCAGTAGTGTAGCACCCAGTTGTGTGCTATGTCTAAGTATACACAGATCAGAGAGTTGTGTCTATTTTTCTACAACATACATTTATTATTTTTATGAAGTAATATTTATTTGTGTTAAAACTACACAAAAAACTTGCATCTAACACCGAATGATCTGTATATTTGTGTAATAAATACACAAAATAAATTCAAATGAAATATTTACATCTTGATCCAACGTTCACTCCTTTTGATAAATCCATTCTTTTTGAAGCTTTTACTTTTAGTGGAGGAGAACCACATATCAAAATCAAGGAAGCTACAATTGCAGATTCCGTGATGATAACTACGCGAATTCGCAGTTTCAATGATTTGGGTTTTCTATTGATAGCTACAGATGCTTTACGAAGAATGGGTATAGAAAAATTACGATTATTACTTCCCTATTTCCCTGCAGCTAGACAAGATCGGCCCATGGTGAAAGGAGATGCGTTGAGTGTCAAAGTATATACAGATATTATTAATTCAGCGAACTATGATCAGGTACTGATTGTAGACCCGCATTCTGATGTTACCCCGGCTTTATTGAATCGAGTAAGTGTGATTGATAACCATCTATTCGTGCAAAAAGCGGTAGCTACTGAAAGCGATTTCTATTTGATTGCTCCAGATGGTGGCGCTTTGAAAAAGGTTTATTCCTTAGCTCAATTTCTAGGAGGCCAACCGATTATAGCATGCGGTAAAAAGAGAGATGTACAAACAGGACGATTGAGTGGGTTTACCGTTTTTTCAGATGATTTACAAGGCAAGACTTGTGTACTAGTAGATGATATATGTGATGGTGGGGGTACCTTTATTGGTCTTGCTAAAGCGCTAAAAGAAAAAAATGCTGGCGACTTAATTTTGGTTGTTACACATGGGATATTTAGTAAAGGAGCAGAGGCCTTAAATGCTGCTTTTTCTAAAATTTATTGTACGGATTCCTTTCGTGAGGTGACCTATGATGGCATTTTACAATTCAAATTGGCAGATGGGATGATTTAATACACCACTGGCCATTTTCAGAAGTCAGAGTTCCGTAAGTTCTCAATGAATAAATGACTAGATGAATAAATGAGTAAATATTGGCACGCTACAAAGCTCAAGCATACTGTTTGAACAAAGAACGACTGCCTTATTTACTCATTTATTCCTTTTCTCATCTACTCATTGAGAATTTACTGACCTCTGACAGTCTTGAAAAGACGATCTGACCCCCTGACCTTTAAATCTCTAATAATTTAATAGCTAAATCCTTTAAAATATGAACACCATACATTTAACAGACGGATACAAAGTAGATCATAAAAACCAATATCCTTCAGGTACGGAATTAATATATTCCAACTGGACGCCTAGAAAAAGTAGAGTAGAGGGCGTTGATAAAGTGGTCTTTTTTGGCTTACAATACTTTATAAAAAAATATTTGCAAGAAGCATTTGATAATGACTTTTTTGGGAAATCTAAAACAGCAGCTGTTCAAAAATATAAACGTAGAATTAGTGCGTATTTAGGCCCCGATGCGATCACTTATGAACACATATCTGAGTTACATGATTTAGGGTATTTACCCATAGAAATCAAAGCCGTACCTGAAGGGATGCAAGTGCCCATTAGAATGCCGATGTTCACGATTAAAAATACATTGCCTAGATTCTTTTGGTTGACTAATTTTCTAGAAACGATTATGTCTTGTATTATCTGGATGCCTTGCACCAGTGCAACGATGAGTTTGCAGTACCGAAAAATTTTGAACCGATATGCTACCTTAACAGGCGGAGATTTGGAGTTTGTTCCTTTGCAAGCCCATGACTTTAGTTTTAGAGGGATGGCAGGATTGGAAGCGGCTATGATGAGTGGTGCAGGACATTTACTAAATTTTCAAGGAACAGATACCATCCCTGCAATTGATTTTTTAGAACAATATTACAACACGGATTGTGAGGAAGAAATCATTGGATTAAGTGTACCAGCTACGGAACATTCCGTGATGTGTATGGGTACAGAAAAGAACGAAATTAATACTTTTATTCGATTGATTGAAGAGACTTATCCAAAGGGGATTGTTAGCATTGTATCTGATACTTGGGACTTTTGGAAAGTGATTGATGAATTTTTACCACAACTGAAAAATAGAATTCTCGCAAGGGATGGGAAGATAGTCATTCGACCAGATAGCGGAGATCCTGTAAAAATTATTTGTGGAGACAAAGAAGCTCCATTGGATACACCAGCCTACAAAGGAGTTGTAAAATGTTTATGGGAAATTTTTGGAGGTACTTTAACAGCGAAAGGCTATAAATTACTAGACGACCATATTGGTTTAATTTATGGAGATAGTATCACATTAAATCGTTGCGAGAGTATTTGTAAACAATTGGAAGCTAAAGGATTTGCTAGTACAAATTTAGTATTTGGGATTGGTTCTTATACCTACCAATATGTGACTAGAGATACTTTTGGATTTGCGATGAAAGCGACTTATGGAGAAGTCAATGGTATAGGCAGAGCTATTTTTAAAAACCCAAAGACAGATGATGGAACTAAGATTTCCGCCAAAGGGTTCTTACGCTTGGATGGTACAAAAACCGAAGTGGTAAGCATGAAAGAAGAGGTTAGTAAGGAGGAAGAAAAGGGAGGATTTTTAGAAGTGGTGTATAAAGATGGGAAATTGATTAAGGAGACTAGTTTAGGTAGGATTAGAAGTTTATTAAATAATAGTAGACTTAGGGCTTGCGTAAAAATAAACGCTACACTAACTACTTTGATTTGGCTTAATAGTGTAATTCCAATTCCCATGAAATTCTTCTCTGTGTATATTAATTTCAGCAAGCTGTTTATCAGATATTTTTATTCCTTTTTCATAATTATTTTCATCTAATTCTGCATCTATCGTAAGTCCTTTTTTTGTAGTTGTATTACCAATTAAATTGACAACAACTTGTCTACTAGTCAATGCTTTTCCTCGCCAGTTGCCAGAAATATGACAAAACATTTTGTGTTCTATTTTATTCCACTTACTCGTTCCTGGTGGAAAATGGCAAACATGAATTTCTTTTTGCAACTCATTCGCTAATTGCTGTAATTCTATTTTCCATAAACGAACTCTGCTCCCATTACTTCCCCCTCCATCTGCCACAATTAAGATAGCAGGACAATTTTCATATATAAATTCTCCTTTTTTATACCACCATTTACGAATCGAATTTACTGCAAATTCGGACGTATCGTTACTAACTCCTACATTCACAAAACCTTCATTTCTTTCCGTATCATATATGCCATAAGGAGTAACTTTACCTTTCTTCTTGTCTGGAAAATCGTAAACTTTTACTCGATCAGGTTGCCCTTTCGGCTGATACTCTCGCCCTTTATTCTCATAATTACCTATGTTTTCCTTCTTCTTGGCATCTACCGATATTACTGGATAACCTTGTTCTTGAAAAATAGATACTTTAGCGTTTATCTGTTGAAATTGTGCATCTCTGTCTTTGTGATCTCCTCCTTCAGCCGTCTTGCTAGGGGCTTGTAAGCTATATCCTAAATCTTTTAGTAAATTACCTACACTACTTGGACTTATTTGATAACCTTGATTCTGTAATGCCTCTTGCAGTTTATAAGTACTTTTACAAGTCCATCTTAGAGCACTTTCTGGATCGCCTCTAGTCAAGGGAGAAACCATTTTATCTAAACTAGCTACTATACTTGGTTGATTCTCCGTTATTTTTTTTTCGCCCACCGCCGCTTTTCCTTAAACGAGTTGTTCTTTCTTCTGTATCTTCTAATTCTATTTCTTTTAGTCCTCTATGTATTCTACTACGGCTAACACCTGTGGCTTCGCTTACAATACTTACACCGCCTTTAGTATGTAATCTATTGTAAGTTCTTGCTTTTGAGGCGCACCACCACCTTATACTCTTTTCATTTAAAACTCGGCTTATATCTGTAAATTCAAGCCGAATTTGTTCCATTTGTTCTTCTCGTTTCATTGCACTAACTTACGATCTTTTTAGATTTTATTGTAGCGTTTATTTTTACGCAAGCCCTTAATTCTGAATGAAGAATTTTGAATTTTGAATGCTCATAAGACGTTGACATTCAATGATTATATTTCGTCATAGGCTATCGGTCTAGACTACTGGACATTTTTAGAAAAGAGAGTAGAGAAGCGAGAGGAGAGACGCATTTCGATTAAAAAACAACGAAATTTCGTCAATTTTTAAACGAAAACTATCTCTATTCTCTGCTCTCGCTTCTCTGTTCTTTAAAATGTCCAGTAGTGTACTATCAGTCTACGGCAGACGGCAGACTGATAGCCTCGCCCTATGATTTTTTTCAGAATAAAGGCTAGTATTTAGAGACGATTTGTTGACTTTTAAAAATCGAATGTATGATAAAAAATAAAATAATTGATGCCTTAATTGGGATCGCAGTAGGCGATGCATTAGGCGTACCATTTGAGTTCAACACTAGGGAGCAAATGAAAGAAAATCCAGCAAAAGAAATGATAGGCTATGGACGATATACTGTGCCAGCAGGTACTTGGTCAGATGATAGCTCTCTTACTTTTTGCTTGGCAGAATCATTGATGGAAGGATATGACTTAGCCGATATTGCCGCTAACTTTGTGAAATGGCGAGATGCCAATTTCTGGACGGCTAGAGGGTATGTGTTTGATATTGGCATTGCTACTTCTGAAGCAATTACAAGATTGAAAAGTATCCTCCAAAAAAAGGAATATGAGGAACTAACTCAATTAAAATATTTGGGTGATGAATATGATAATGGTATTGCTCGTTTGGAAGATATTATCGTATTGGGAGAGAAATTGGAAAAAGTATTTAAGCGTACAACTTATCATAAATAAAGATGAAATACACCATAGAAAAATTACAAAAAGAGCAAGCACAAAAGATCAAAAGGAAATTCCTCTTTTTTTGGGGACATCAACCAACTAGAGATGGACAAATCAGTAGAAGCTGTTTAAGCCAATGGTGGGAGCAAACTTTCGAAGTGGAGGATGCTATTTATCCAACTGCTGAACATTGGATGATGGCGGCGAAGGCGCGCTTATTTGAAGATCAAGAAATGTATGAAAAGATTTTGAAAGCGAAGCATCCACATGAGGCAAAAAAACTAGGCCGTCAAGTCCGCAATTTTAATCAGCAATTATGGGAAGCAAATCGTTATCAAATTGTCTTGCAGGGAAATTTACATAAATTTGAACAAAATGATCCGCTAAAAACGTACCTCCTAAATACGGGAACATCGATTGTTGTGGAGGCTAGTCCTGTCGATAAAATTTGGGGGATTGGAATGAAGGGAGATGATTCGAGGGCACAAAATATGGGAAAGTGGAAGGGCTTGAATCTATTGGGTTTTGCATTGATGGAAGTACGGGATAAATTGTAACATAATTAATTTTTAATGGTGTGAGTGCAAGATTGTGTGATTGTATATATAATGTATACAATCATGCAATCACACCATCAAAAAATAAAAAGTTAGGTTATTTTTGTCACACTATTTACATGCAGCCATCAAGCAATTTTGTCTACTTACCTAGTTCTCCATGCCTTAGTGTCTCTGTTCAATTTCCTACCAGAAGAAACGCCTTTCTTCCATTAATACCCAATCTTCTGCACTTTTCGAACTTCCTGTTGTTCCCCATTATTGATTTTTAAGAAATAAATACCATTAGGAAGTGTACTTAAATCGGCTTCCATCCTATGACTACTCAAGGTTCGCTGATGTAATAGTTGACCATTAATATTGTGAATAGATAACTGTCCGTTGTCTAAATTAAAATCGGAAGATAAAACTATTGTTAAATGAGCACTTGTTGGATTTGGAAAGATTTCTAAGGTGCTATTTGTGCTAGTGGTATTCCTAACTAGCGGTGTGCTTCTTCTATTAGCAATTGGCGGTTCTTCCGTATGAAGCGGCGTTTCTTCTTCACAACCTATAGTTGCTAGAAACTCAGAACCAGCTTCGACACTAAAACCTGCAGTAAGTGTAATACTCGTTGCTGCTTGGAATTTCACATCGGCATTATCCGTTATTGCAATATTCGTAGAAGTTGTGATGATATTGCCTTGATATAAGTGAACGCCTGACGGAATATCCGTAATTATTAAATCACTGCTTGTCCCTAAATCATTGCAATCTAAAACTGTTGTAACCCCTATTATACCATCACAATTTTCATCCACCGCATTATCTAAAATTTCGGTAGCGTTTGGATGAATGCTTGCATTTGTGTCATCACAGTCAACATCATCTGAAAAGCCATCCATATCATTATCTACAGCAAAACCATTTAATATAGTGAGGCTGCCATTCGCATCAAATGGATCAGACCATTTTTCATTAGTATAAATATCTGTACCTGTTAAGGTTTCTAAAAAGTCAACTAAATCTGCTTTTTCTGTATCGGAAAGACTTAAATTTTGACCATTCCCATTTCGACCACCTCGAAGTCGATTATCTAGATTATTATTTCCTGCAACTGGAATAATTCTGTCATAATGATTGATAACATCTAATAGGGTAGGAAGGCTTCCATCGTGCATAAATGGCCCATTAGGTACACCAGATGAATTGACTAAGTCTCGTAAGGAAGGTGATCGTGTATTCGTTACATCTATTCCTGTAGGAATGCCAGCCACGCCAACAACATTGTTGTTTCTAGAATTATTATCTATATCAAAATTAGGGGCATTATGACAAGCATTACAGCCAGCACCGTTGTTATTTGGATTGTTCATAAATAAGGTCTTTCCTCTATTTTCAGCATCGGTAAAATTAGGAAAATTTGCATTTGGATTATCATTGGCAGCAGTTATACCTGCATCGTATTTGGAATCGAAGGATTGGATACTCCTAATGAATTGTGCAATGGCCAATTGCATTCGCTCTTCTGTTATGGTCTCATCACCAAATGCTAAAGTAAATAACTGATGGTAGTAATCTATGGCGGATAACTTGGTAATTAATTCGGAGAATGCTGGATCGCCATCTGCTCCACTAAAACCCATTTCTATATGATCCTGTATAGGTTGAGTCGTTTGATCTTCTAAAGAATTAGCTCGTTCATCCCAAAAGAAATTGTCCTCTTCACCAAATCTTGAATTCACCAAACGCATAGAATGCCGTCCTGTAAGTCCTCCATGTAAGCCCGTACTTTGAATAGCAGGATCACTAAAGGCAAATGCTTGTTGATGGCAACTAGCACAAGAGATGGTATTATTCGCTGATAAATTCTTATCGTAGAATAAAACTCGACCTAAAGTGGCTCGTTCATTCGTTATTGTGTTATTGTTGGGCGTATTATCTCTATTAATATAATTTGGAGGGGCAGTTGTATAATCAAAGAGGCTATTGAAATCAATAGTACCTGAAATTAAAATTAAAGTAGCTAGCACAAACAAAACTTGTTGATGTATCTTCATATTGGATGGAAAATAGTTAACTATTATTCTTTTTCTCACTTCTTTACTCTAAAATAGAGTAGAGAGAGACTAATATTAACTATAGAAGACACAAGATGAGCTTTTGTACTCATTTAAATGTAAATATTTTTTATATTTTCTAAAAAAACATATAAAATGTTTAAAAAGAAGGAGAAGACTCCTGCTGGGCAGGGGTGATTGGTTCTGAAAATCATAAATCATAGTTCATACATCATACATCATAAATCTGCCTATTATTAGAAATTAGATGGATTTATGATGTATGATCTGCCTGCGTTCCTTTCCTTGGAAGGCAGGTTTAAAATTTATGATGTATGATTTTCTGCCACCGTCCAAATATTGGGATAAAAACAACATAAATCTAGAACCAATCAACTCTGCCTGCTGGGGGATACTTTTAACGTATTACCCAGCAGGAGTTCCGTTGATAAGGTGGCGTTGTTGACAGCCCAGGTTGACCGTCAATGCGTTTTTCGTAACCACCAAATTTATTTGGTAGGTTCAAAGAGCTAATTATCAAGGAGTTATTCAGAGCCTACCAAATAAATTTGGTGGCTACGTATGACCTAAAGCTATTCACGGTCAGCCTGAGCCGTAAACGGTCTGATAGCGCAGCAATATGATGGCTGACATATAAATAGTGTAGCGTGATTTACTAACTAGTGCAACAAGAATGAAATTACGACTATATTAGTAAAATTTGATTAAATCTGGAATGTCTTTAAAACTAGATTAATTAAGTTAAGAAAATGTTAAATGCGCTATATGCAATGTGTTTACAAAATTAATTTTAACATTTCCTTAATTGCCATTATAGTAAGGATTTAATTCTTCTGATTATAACGGATTGCGGTGACGCTTAAAATTAGCGGCAGAAGCGGCAATTATTAGATTTTGTAGCCAGTCTGCATGATAAACAAATCCATTAAGTCTAGCCGCAGGACTACTTAAAATAGGATCTTTTTTTATTACAGCTGGACAAGAAGGTGCAAAATTGTACAATAAAGCAAAAGCTCTAAAATTCTTTGTCGTACTAGTGCAATGAGAATTAAATTTATACCATTATGGAATTCTCTAAAACTTTATCTTTTACAAACCCTATAAATTTCCATTTCAAAGGCTTAAGTAAACAGCGATTATAGTATTCAATGTAATCTCTGATTTTGTTATTTAAATCTTCCACGGATACGAAAACGCCTCCTGTAATCACATGCCTTTGTAATTGACCAAACCAGTTCTCAATTGGATTTAACCAAGAACAATGCTTGGGAGTAAAAACAAATCTTATTCGATGTGTTTTAGTCTCTAAAAAAGCTTGCCGAGTTTCCATATTTTTTAATATGCCTTCTTTCCCTTTAATTCCTAGAGGGGATTTAAATCCAATTTCCGTCGCTATCCATTCTACTAAGCTTGCTGATTTATGAATATTCAGTTGGTCTGCTAATATTACTATTTCATCCCCTTTAGGATAAAGAGTTACTACTTTCTGACTAAAGACTAAAAAGTCTTCTTCATTCCGAGTTGCTCCTAAATGACCATGTATTAGTTTGCCATTACTTACATCCAAGGCACCTATTAAAGTTGTTGTTCCATTTCTCTTATATTCGTATTCTCGTTTCTTATCCTTGCCTCTTCTAGTCCAGGTTTCTTTTCGATTTAAGGCTTGCACGCCTGTCTTTTCATCTACACTAATCAAATGAAGTCGCTTATATATTCCTGTAGTACAGCCTATTATCAATTGACAAATCAAACTCACTTGTACTACAAAGGATTTCCAGTTTTCAATCTTTGGATACAACCAATAACTAGATTTATGAGGTCTGACTTTTTTTTTTAAGAATTATACTTACGTAACGAGGGGATATGCTCTGTACTATATTTTCTTCTATCGCTACTTTTGCTAACAGTACCGAGGTCCATCTGACCACTGGTATATTATATTCTTCTGGCTTTTGACACGCTATGGCTACTATTTGTTCTTTTTGAGACAAGGTAATCTCGCTCGGCTTGCCTGGCCTTGGTCGATCGCTAATTCTTCTGTTCATCTCCTTCAATAACTCTCCATCTGTTACTCCTGTTTTTGAGTTACCTTGTTCATATACAAGCAATTCCTCATAGCTCTTATCCCATCGATTTCGCCATGTTTCTACTGTTTTTACTGTAACTCCTACTTCTTTGGATATCGAATAATTGCTTTGTCCTTTTGACCCTTTTAATAGAATATTTATCCGTTTTGCCGCTTGCTGATTTGTCTTATATTTTTTACTCTCTTTTTCAAGTAAATTATATTGCCGATCACTCATTTTTAATGCTGGGACTTTTGCTAATCCTGCCATCTTTTTTTTTGATGCAATATAGTAATTATTTCATTCTCATTGCACTAGCAACATCAAAATGAAACATTTGCGAATTAAAAGCATGACGTTTCATCGCTCTCATTAGCCGATCTATCATATTCGAAGTTCTATGCGCATAAGGGATTTTAAAATGTTCGATCCAGCGTTTTTTCTTTTTGCAAAGTTTAAGGATATTATCCCTCATAGGACAATCGGTTACTTTGTGGGTTGCCCATTCTCTCAGTCTGCGAATTTGTTGAGCTAACTGCCGTACAGAACAAGCTCTATAGCAATCCCATATTTTATCGCCTGCTGTATCAAAAAAAGTTTGTAACTTCTTGGTCGCTCTATCTCGAACTTTCAAAAAAGCATGTAAAAAACACTCTAGTACCAGGATATTAGGAAAGAGTTTTTGCCAGGCATTTTGAGTAGCTGTCCAACCATCTGTATTGACACTAAGTGGTTCATAATCAGGATTTACAGCTTTAGCCTCTTCTTTGAACACACCATAAGCTTGCTGCAAAGAAAATTCATCCGCTTTGCTACTAACCGCCATGCCTAAAAAGCAACCTTCCCCTGCTGTAGTGGCTACATATGCTTTTTCGCCTCGAATCTTAATATGATGTTCATCCGCTAATAGATTTTCAGGTAATTGATAAGGGTTATAAATCGTAGTGCCTACTATACTACTTTGACCCAAACTAATGTACATACGATACCACCACATCGCATATTTACCCAAAACAAAAGCTACTGCCCAAAAAGGAACGCCAAAGCGTAAGAGAAATAGACCTTTAGATGCTATATCTGTCCTTGCTCTGTGATAGGATAATATAAAACTCGGGCGTATTCTATATACTATGCTTCCTATTTTTATTCTGCGTAATTGTAAACCTGTCTTTTTACTGATTCGACTCCGACCATTTAATTGATAGTCTCCAGACATCGTAATGGGAAATAATTCTGGACTTTGTTCATACAAACCGTTTATCAGTTCCTTGGCTAAGGAATTGTCTATTACGAATTTTTTATATATTTCTTCTGCTATGGGTAATACTATTGTTCTTATTTCCTTATCTTTAACTGTCATTGATTCTGTTTTGCTATTTTTAAGTTCGCACTTTAAAAATATACAGTTTCAATGACTTTTTTTGTTTCACCGCAATCCGTTACAATCAGTAATTCTTATAGCACTAGGTAGAAAATTGGGGAATAAGTAGTCTGACAAAAATAAGTTAACAACTTAAAATCATTGTTGAGATTGTTAGATTGTCATGATTGTTAGTGTCACGTCAACAATCAAACAATCATAGCAATCTTAACAATCAAAAATTGTATGATTAGTTTTGTCGCACTACTTAGCATAGAGAAAAGTAACTAGTAAACGAATAAAGGGGCAAACATTGCTGCCTGACCCCTCTACCTTTTATTTACCCCCCAATAAATAAAATGTTCTGCAATATAAGGGCTACAAAGACCTTATGCAGTTTTTCAAATTTTATTATGTGACGGAAGAAGTTTATTAATTAAATAATTATTTTTTTTATTTGATAAAAAAACTACCTTAAGTCTTGACTAGGATATACGAAGTCTTCTTTAGTTGTTAGGTAGTCTTAATAAATAGCGGATAAAACTAGTACTTTTAGTGACAAAAGGACAGTATGGAAAATCATAAAATATTAGTATTTCGTCCTTACTAATTATTAGAAACAACCCTATTGACACAAAAAATAACTCCGTTTTTTGGATTTGAAATTGAGACTTTTTTTCATAAGTTTTCAACCCATGAAAAAAAACTCATTTTACAATCGACAGACTTATTTTTTGCGGTTTCTAAGCAGTTTTTTTCTTAGTTGCTTCTATACTCTTTTTTAAAGCTACCATAATATCTACCACAGGTTTGTCCTCTTCTTTTTCTTCCATATTCACGATCTGCTTACCCTGTACTTTTTGCGCAACCAAATCCATTAAGGCATCTCTATAACGATCTTCAAAATCCACTTGATCGAAAGTAGTAGTTAAGGAATTGACTAATTGCTTGGCGAGTTGCAATTGTGCTTCATCGGCTTCTTCCATTGTTTTGGTATCAGGAACTTTTTCAATAGACCGCAATTCATAAGGAAAACGCAACTTATACATGATAAGGGCATTTTGATAAGGTGTAATCAAGACCACATCTTCTCGGTCGCGTAGAATGATTCGACCAATACCAGCTTTGCCGGTATCCGACAAGGTTTTGCACAATAAAGCAAAGGCTTTTTTGGAAACATCCCCCTCCGGACCGATATAATAGACGTTTTCAAACCGAGTGGCTGGTACTTCAGCAAAATTTACAAAAGCTTCAATGTCAATTGCTTTGGTACTTTTTAATTTGATTTGATCTAATTCTTCTGCTTTAAAAATAGCGTACTGATCGGGTTCATACTCAAAACCTTTGACAATATCATCTTTGCCAACAGTCGCTTCACAAGTTTTGCAATACTTCTTGTAACCTACCGGCCCACTATCGGTATGATGTATTTGCCTAAAAGAAACATTCCCTTTGGTTTCTACTGCATTAAATATTTGAATGGGAATGGTAACTAGCGAAAAACGAATATGTCCTTTCCAAACTGATCTCATGATTTTTGTTTTAATCCTTCCCCCACATTTTTACAAACACCGGTTCTCGTAAAGTTTCCTTAGAGCTAAAAGAAGCATAAGTTACTTCACAGAGATATTGAGGAAGAACCCAAATTGTTTTATTTTCTTCCTCGACCGACTCTTTGATGGGTTTAGAAATAGTTTCTAATTGTATTAGTTGTTGCCATATTTCAGACATCTTTTTCTGATCAAACCCGGTACCCACTTTGCCTCGATATTTCCAGCCATTTTCAAGAGGGCTGGCTAAATGTAAGGCACCAAAAGTATCCACTCGATCTCCTTTTCCTTTAGTGTAGCCAATAATATAGCACTCGAAGGTTTGGGTGAACTTTATTTTTTTCCAAGCATCCGAACGACTGCCAGGAGAATATTTGCTACCTTTACGTTTGGCCATAATGCCTTCCAAACTCATCCCCTTAGCGGCTTGCAATATTCGAGCGCCGTCTGCAAAAGTATCACTTATTCTTGGCTTATCACCCGTTTTAAAAATTGCTTTCAACCATTCTTTTCGACGCTCAATAGGATACGAAATCAGGTTTTTACCATCCAAATATAAGCAATCGAAGGCATATAGGTAGGCAGGTTTACTCTTGCTTGCCTTGGCAATGTTGTTTTTGCCCACTCGATGCATTCTAGAAATAACATCCGAAAAAATCGGGCGGCCTTTCTGGTCTAAACAAACAATTTCACAATCAATAATGGCCCGCTGCACACGTATGAATTCACCCTTTTTAAATTCTGGAAACTGATCAATTAGATCTCTTCCAGAACGACTCATTAGGCGGATGTCCTCACCGTTTTTATAATATATCACTCGAATACCATCCCATTTAATCTCGTATTCATAGGCGGTAGTATCTGTAGGCAATGCGCTCAATGCACTACATAACATAGGTGGAATGACCCGTTTAAATATATCTAAAACAGCAGACTCTTGTCGCTGAATAATCCATTCTTTTTCTTTTATTTTATATAAAGAATAGGTAGCAGATAAAACTTTGCCAGTTAAAGTGAATTTATATTTATCTTTCCCTTTTTGTATCCATTCTATTTTGCCTGTTTCAAATATCCACATTTCCCCTCCACCATATTCTTCCTTTGGAATAGATCCTTCAAAATCAAGGTACTTAGCAGGATGATCTTCTGTCTGTATCGCCAAGCGCTTGACGCCTTTTTCTAAAGGCAATCCTTTCGGGATCGCCCAGGATTTTAAGACATTATTTTCTCCTAATCTAAGATCATAGTGTAAGTTGGTCGCATGATGCAGATGCACCACAAATTTATTATTGACTATGCTAGGATCAAAAGATTTATTAATGGAACGAGGTTCTGTTGTTTTGGAAAAATCTCTTTTTTGTTCGTATGCGGTCAAAGGGAGCGTGGCAGTGGGAATGGATTGATTGTGTAAGGGAGTGGCTTTACTAGAAAAATCATTCCATGCGTCTCCTTTTGTTTGAAGGTAGTCTATCGCCTGCTCTAAATTGTAGGCTTGCGAACTATTGCATTGTTCAATTTCTTCCCAAGTCAAAGGCATAGAAACGGGTGCGCCTTCTTTTCCTCGTAAACTATATGGAGCAATAACAGTGTTGCCTGGATGGTTGCGATAAATATCTAATAAAATTTTTGTTGTGCGCTTATTTTTGGGAACCGATAGCGTCGTATTAGGATTCGATTCAATAAATTCCTGCATTAGTTTTTTGACCGTTTCCACTAAGTTAGCATACTTCCATTTAGCCAATACTGGTACGAAAATATGAATACCTTTTCCTCCACTTAACTTAGCAAAAGGAGTATAACCAACATCTTCCAAGAAAACCTTTAAGGCAAGTGCAACACTTTTTACTTCTTCAAAATTTTGATCCTCTGGTGGGTCCAAATCAATAACAAATTGATCTGGATGATTTATTTGTTGGATTCGACTGTTCATGATATGCACCTCAAGCGCAGCAAGATTGGCTAGCCAAACCAAATGTGGGGTAGCATTTGCTAGTAAATATTCATTGTCTTCATTCCAGGGCACAAAAGAGGTGGGAACCCAATTAGGTGTCCAAGAGGGCTTGTTTTTAGTATAAAAGTTTTTTTGTCCAATACCATCAGGATAGCGGATAAGGCTCAGAGGTCTACCTTTAATAAAAGGCAACATATAAGGAGCTACAGCAATTACATATTTAATCACCTCTGCTTTGGTATACCCTTTGATCGGATAGAGTATTTTTTCCAAATTGGTGATCTTCAGCCGTTGCCCTTCAATGGCGGTATATACTGGTGTTGAAGGCATAGTCAAAGATAGAAAAGGGGTGGGGGAAATGCAAGGGCTACTATACCGCTTCCTTCACCCAAAAATACTACTTGTTTATCTAGTATTTTCTGCTTTTCACCTTTTTAATACCTTTTCCTGTGGCACTTGTCATTACATTTGAAGTGCAAGTTCGAGAATCAAGCTCAAGCTGGGTTCTAGTTTTAGGCAGTTGCTTACACTAAGATTTATGGATTATAATGAAATTTCTAAGCAAACCGCCTTAATTTGTCTAGACAGTTTTAACTGTCGAGTTAAAATAAGAAGTTGAAGGACACAAAGGCTAGCTGGAACTTGATACTTGCGCTTGAACTTAAAAACTTTATTTCAATGACCTTGCCCTAATAGGCATGGATGATTGGTTCTAAAAATCATAAATCATAAATCATAGTTCATAAATCATAAATCTGCCTATTATGCGAAATTAGACGGATTTATGATGTATGATGTATGATGTATGAAATATGATTTTTAGAACCAATCAACCCTGTCTAATAGGGGTAAGCCCTACAGAAGTAGTCTTACTAAGGAGATACCTATTTTACTTGAAACAAAAGGTGTGTGGAAACGCACCCCGTGTACTATTCACCAAATAACCCGACAAAAAAAAACGTATGAGAAAAACACTAATCACCTTAATTGCCATCCTTTCGATAGGAGGCCAACTAATTAGCCAAACGCAAACAGTTAGAGGAACCATACTCGATCAAGATTCCCAAGTACCATTAATTGGGGCGACTATTCAATTAACTGGTGCTAATCCTATTGGTACGACTACCGATATTGATGGCCAATTCCAGTTGGAAGAAATTCCTACTGGTCGCCAATCCTTTAGTGTGCAATATTTGGGCTACGAGCCGATGTTATTAGAAGAATTGGTGGTGAGTCCATCTAAAGAATTAGTTTTAACGATCAAGTTAAAAGAGTCAGTCGCACAATTGGAAGAGATCGTCGTCAGGGCGAGTAGCAATAATCACGATCCATTAAATGAAATGAGTATGATTAGTGCCCGTTCTATGACGATTGAGGAATTGAATCGGCAACCTGCAAATTTTTATGACCCTGCCCGGATGGCCTTAGGTTTTACAGGTGTGTCGTCTGCGGGAGATGATGAATCTAATGAGATCGTGGTAAGGGGAAATTCTCCTGCTGGCATTTTGTGGCGTATCGAAGGGATAGAGATCTCTAATCCCAATCACTTTTCAGAAGCAGGTACTGCAGGTGGCGGTATTTCTATGCTTAGCACCAATGCGATGGGGACATCCGATTTTTTTGCAGGGGCTTTTCCCGCAGAGTTTGGGAATGCCCTATCTGGCGTATTTGATATCAAGTTGCGAAATGGCAATAATAAAACGATAGAAGCTGCTGCTCAATTAGGTTTACTGGGTCTAAATGCAGCCGTAGAAGGGCCACTGAAAAAAGGCTATAATGGTTCTTTTTTAATCAACTATCGCTATTCCACCTTGGGCATTATTGAAAGCTTGGGCATTATTGAGGCGGGAAATGGCGCGCCTAATTTTGAGGACCTTTCTTTCAAATTGCGATTACCGACTACCAATGCTGGGACTTTTAGTTTGTTCGGTTTAGGGGGAAGTTTTATTTCAGAAGACGATTACACTTCTGCTAGCGAACAACGCAGAGATATTTTTAAAGGAAAAACAGGGATTATTGGATTAGCCCATTTATTAAATTTATCGAATAAGACTTACTTAAAAACGGTAGTGGCGAGCAATTATGCGGGTAGATTTTATGATGAAGGCCGATTAGGTTTAACAGGAGCGAATGAAATAACACCAGATTATAAAGAATTTTTCGATAATACTTCTAGTCGAGTTTCCGTTTTGCTGAACCATAAATTTAATAGCAAACATGTATTACGTGCAGGTAGTGTGTATAGTCGCTTAGGGTATGATTTAAAATTGGAAGATCGCGTATTTGAATGGGTAGAAAATCCAGATGGGTCTTTTATTAGAAATTATTCGGATGACTGGGCAGTCACTTTAGATAGTGAAGGCCAATCTTATAGCTTACAAGCTTATCTTCAATGGAAATTCAATATCACGTCTAATCTGACTTTAAATTCAGGTCTACACGTACTACATTTTGGACTAAATGATAATACAAATATAGAACCTAGAATAGGTTTAAATTGGCAAGTCACAGATCGTCAATCTATTGCCCTTGGATTGGTCAGCATAGTAAAATTGAATCTTTGTCCACTTATTTTGTACAACGTTTGAGTGCGCCGGATACCTATATTTTACCAAATAGAGATCTGCCATTACAACAGGCGACCCATTATATTCTTTCCTATAATTTAGCTTTAGCAAGAAAACTGAATTTAAAAGTAGAAACCTATTATCAAAACATCCAAAATTTACCGATTAGTACAGAACCCAATAGTACGGTAGCTTTAATGAACCGGTATTATTTTGATGTCTTTTTCGATATACCCAGTTTATCAGGAGAGGGTAAGGGGAGAAATTATGGAATAGATCTTAGTTTGGAAAAAGGCTTTAGCAATGATAGCTATTTTGTTATCAATACCTCGCTCTTTAAATCAGAATATCAAACCAATACCAAGGAATGGTACCAAACGAGATATAGCAGCAATTATAATGTTGCTTTAATAGGAGGTAAAGAATATCATTTTGGTAAGAAAGCCAAACGAACGATTGGTTTAAACGCCAAAATTTTATTGAATGGTGCTATTCGCTATACCCCAATTGATGAAGCAGCCAGTATAACGGCACAAGAAAGTATTTATAAAACGCCTTACTCCAAGCATCTACCAACCTATTGGCGTGCAGATATTGGTGTGAATTATAGCTGGTATAAAAAACGAGTCGTCCATGCCCTCAGTTTAAATATCCAAAACGTAACGGATCGAACCAATGTAGCCAGTCAAGTAGAATTCTATAGCACCGCTACGAAACAAATCGAGCGTCGACAAAATACGCAATTGTCTTTGATTCCTATATTGAGTTATCGGATTGAGTTTTAAGCGTTGGCTGAGGGTGTTGGTTATTCACAGATAGTTGAACACGGAGACACAAAGACACAGAGATTTTTGATCAAAGGTATAATCTATTGAATATAATCTTTCAAATTTTTCCTAGGAATTAGTTAAATTTGTTGTTACTATTCAGCATACCGTTTAAAAACTCTCCCCGATGCTGAACCTTTCTGCCTCTGGGCAAAAGCCCTCTCTCGTCTTTACGGAAGAGGGGGAGGCGTCTCCGATCTAAAATTTTGTTTTGAAATCGTTGACAATACAAAATTTTACTCGAAGACGTCTCCCTCCCTTTGAAGGGAGGGTCGGGGAGGGTTTTCTACGGATGCTGAACAGTTACAATTTGTTTTTTTAATTTTATAGAACTGTTCAGAATAGAAACCGTAAACAGAGAAGAGCGACTGTTTTGAGTGCTAAGAATTGTATAGCCGCCAAACTTAGCAGATAATTGTCCCTCTTCTCGCATCTCTGTTCTCTACTCTGAATTGATTGTAACTTCAACCAATGGATCAAGTCACCTTTACCAAAGCCATAGAAAAAGTCTTCAATAATCCTGGACATCCCATCGCAAAAGAGCAAACAATCCCTTCCATAGATGTATCCAGAGAAATCAATATTGACAACCTAAGCTCTGTCTTTGCTAGACTCATCAATACTTTAAAAAACACGAATGAGGCAGTAGAAATGGGCGCTATTCCATTAACAGAATTACGCAAATTAAGAGCGGAATTCTATGATGCACAAATGCAATTACAGCAATTGGATGCGAAAGAAGCACAGGATGTTATTGAATTAAAGAGTTCTACGAAATGGCATGAGCGCAGTAAATTGGTTCGCTTATTCGTTACTAGTAAAGCAGGGGAACAATTAGAATTAGAAGAACAAGAGGCGAAACAAGCCCGATCTGCGGCAGAACGATTTGCTGAAGAGCTAGAGGACTTAGAATCAGTTATCAATTATCATATCTTGCATATAGGGGAAAAAATCTCCCCTGAATTCAAGCGATTAGTGGAAGAATGGCGCACGATTGGTCAATTAGAAGAAGATGCTCGATCTGCTGTTAAAAATATTCATGCAGCGGATAATTATTTGCCTTCTAGATCTTCTTGTCATGATTGTGGGAACACGGTTTCTTGTGGCACTAGTACTAGTAGAAGTTATCTTAGTAAAGCGAATAACAATTTAAGGCAACAGTTAGGGCTTCTTACTCCTTGGTATAATCGTTTGAGTGTGGAGGTAGAAAATACAGTGAACCAGGTTAGGAAATCTTTAATGATGCCTGAGGTTTAGTTGGTAAGTCAACAAATGCTTCGTTTTAGCAACTGATATTCCCCTTGTTTTTTAAACTCCCGAATCGACATCCCTGTATGTTTCTTTATTGGATGCACATCGGTTTTCACTAGAAGAAGTTGGAAAAGCGCATGCACACTTAGAAAGTTGAAAAGCTATTGGAAAGGTCGTGGTTGAAAATTAGAATTATGTAGATAATCGGATAAAAAAGGAATAATAAAATCCGTGACTAATCAATCCGTGACTATCTGGTGTTGTTAGTCACGGATTGATTAGTCACGGATTTTATCCATTTCTTATCTGAGGGGCTATATCAAATTAAATACCGGCAACGGAAAACATTTTAAGTGAATAGTTAATTTAATCTAATTACCCCTTTCGAATCAATTCTGCTAAATCAACCAAAGCTTTAGCAGAAGTCCCAAACATTTTCATTCGTACATCCTTTGTATGGCCATCCACAAAGCGCTTATACAATTGCTGAGCAATGACTGCCCCTTTCCAATAAGCAAAAACCTCATACCAATCTAACCGATTTAAATCAAAATTTGTGTTGGCTTGGTAGGTATCTATTAAGAATTGTTTGGGTGGAAAATTTCCTTCTAAAGTAACAGGTAAGTCAGGATAATTCTTTCGATCCAATCGCTCATCTGGCCAATAACTAAGGGTAGAGGCAAAATCTACTAAAGGATCCCCCAAGGTACACATATCCCAATCAAAAATAGCCGTTACCAAATCAGGATTATCTGCTTGAAATTGACAATTGTCGGGCTTGATGTCATTATGAATAATGGAAATGTGTTGCGTGACTGGCACATCTTCTAATAGCCAAGCTAGAATATCGTCCATTGCTTGATTATCAGCTGTTTTTGATAGATTCCATCGTTTAGCCCAACCGCTTAATTGACGCTCTAAGAATCCTTGTGGTCTACCTAAATTACTTAAATCAGCTTTTTCATAATCGACTAAATGCAGTTCCGCCTGGGCTTTTATCATAGCTTCTGCAATCCGTGCTTCTACCTTATCAAAATGTTTAAAACTGTCCAATATTTTATAGCGAACTACAACGCCTCGTTTGCGTTCAATTACAACAAATTTTGCACCGACAATAGATTCATCTTCACATAAATGATAGGCCCTTGGCGCTGGTGCAAAATGTTTATAGAGCTTGGATAATACTTTGTATTCCCGTTTCATATCATGCGCTCCAGGGGCAATTTTTCCAAACGGAGGCCGACGCAATACTAATTCTGTTGCTCCAAAAGTGACTAAATAAGTCAGATTTGCATGGCCACCATGAAATTGTCCAACAGACATGTCGCCTACTAATTCAGGTAAGTGGTGTCTTAAATAAGCTGCTAATTTATCCCAATCTAAAGCTTCTCCTTTTCTGATTTCTTTTGCTGTATCCATTTTTTGTTTTCAAAAAAATCACCATTTTGGTAAATAATCAATCATCGCTAATACATGACAAATAGCAGCTATTGTACTTATCCCTAGTACTAGTATTAAAACCGACTTTCCACCAAAGACTTTATAAGGAGTAGGCGTATTAGCGGCCCGCATTTTCCATACCATTAAAAAAGGCAAGAGAAAGAAGCCAATAAATATGACAATACCAGCAAAGCCTATAGCAGCAATAAATCCATGAGGATAAAATACACTTGCTACACCGGGAGGCAAAAAGGTAATGGCAGCCGTATAAAATCGTCCCCTAGGTGTATCATCAAAACCAAAGCGATCCGCTATATAATCAAATAGATTTAGTCCGACCCCTAAAAAGGAGGAAATGATGGCAAAATTAGAAAATAAATTTAGGGCAGATTGTATGGTGGTATTGCCTATTTTTTGTTCTAAAGCGCCTACCAATTGTCCCATGTTTCCCCCCGCTGCATTGATACTTACAAATTCTTCTCTTGATATGATCCCAAAGGTAATGCCAATCCAAATTAAGTAAGCTACTAAGGCTAATAGAGAACCATAGAATAAACCACCCTTAATTTTTTTGACATCTAATCCATAGTATTTATACAAACTAGGCACCATGGAAGAAAAGCCAAAAGAGGTAATAAAGTAAGCTAACCCCTGCCCACATATACGGAAAATAACTTCCCCCATTTTGAGAAGATTTAGCAAAAAGTTGAACTACATTTATATGTCCCATTGCACCAGAAATAGCAATGATAAAACTAATAACCATTGCCACCACCAAAACAGTCGCAATGCGCCCTACACTTGCCGTGCTGATCCAAACAATAATGGCTATCAGACACCCCAAAACCAAACCCAATATTCCTTGCGATAAGCCACCCGAACTAGTGGCTTCCATTTGGAGTGTATGTACTGCCATATTGCCAAAAGCACTAAAGTAGGCATACAATAAAATATATAGTAAAAAACCAATTGATAAGCCCATGATTATACTTCCCGCTTTCCCTAGAATCTCAGAAGTATAGGTATTAAAACTCGCACCAATCGGAAAGGTCAAACTTACTTCTAAAATCATTAGAGCAGACAAATAACTAATTGCCCATATTATCAATAAACTAATCAAGGTCAGGGAAAACCACATGCCTGATGATACAATGGGTAAGGAAAACATCCCTGCCCCAATGGCGGAACCTGCGGTCATCATGGCCCCCATATATAAGGGTTTGTTTTTGGTGGTCATTTTTTATGTTTAGGTATTCGTATGTGCTGCCTTCGACTCCGCTCAGTCAGCGAGTTTTTATTTTTTTTGAAACGTTATTCGTATGTGCTGCCTTCGACTCCGCTCAGTCAGCGAGTTTTCGTTTTTTTTGAAACGGTATTCGTATGTGCTGCCTTCGACTCCGCTCAGTCAGCGAGTTTTTATTTTTTTTGAAACGTTATTCGTATGTGCTGCCTTCGACTCCGCTCAGTCAGCGAGTTTTCGTTTTTTTTGAAATGGTATTCGTATGTGCTGCCTTCGACTCCGCTCAGTCAGCGAGTTTTTATTTTTTTGAAATGGTATTCGTATGTGCTGCCTTCGACTCCGCTCAGTCAGCGAGTTTTCGTTTTTTTTGAAATGGTATTCGTATGTGCTGCCTTCGACTCCGCTCAGTCAGCGAGTTTTCGTTTTTTTTGAAACGGTATTCGTTTGCCATACGAGCGGCAACAAACGTTCATTAGGGAAATGGAATCTCGTTGCCTGAGCGGAACCTCGTTGCCTGAGCGGAGTCGAAGGCAACCCCTTCGAATGTGTATCAAGACAACGGAATCTCGTTGCCTGAGCGGAGTCGAAGGCAACTATCCCGAACACTCCTCTTTAATAAACCGAGC
>CANNZV010005731.1:0-24033 GCA_947561585.1 Caprella mutica | reverse complement strand
GGCTATATTTGGAGTTTTTGCCGCTTTTGCATTAATAGCTCCTTACGCGCGATTATCGATTTTTCCTCTTCCGGGATATTATAAAGCAGAGAGTATTTTTAAATTTGCTTTTACCCTTCATTTGGTAATGATCGCCTTGGAGTTTTTCTTTAATATTCGTCTTTTGCCCATTTCATGGGACGGACACATGGGCGGTTTGATAGTAGGTTTTACATTAATGTCATTCTGGAAAAAATAAAAAATGACAGAAGGCTTAAGTATGTGGGAAGATATTAAGTGGCAATGGCGTAATGGCGGCATGTTGGTTAAATTGATTATGCTCAATTTAGTCATCTGGCTAGTGATGATATTGGTCAAGCTATTTGTTGCCAATATTGCTCAGCAAACTGAACTCTACTTGCTTATAAGAAATCAATTTGTTCTTCCTTCGAGCTTGTCGCAAATCCTATATCGTCCACTCAGTTGGCTCACTCACATGTTCTATCATGAGGGATTTATGCACATTCTGTTTAATTTATTGTGGTTATTTACATTCGGAAAAATATTTGTTACTTTTTTAGAAGAGCGGAGATTGTTGCCTGTATATTTATTGTCAGGTTTTTCTGGAGCTGCTCTGTATATTTTAATTGCTAAATTATTGCCTCACTTTGTGGTCCCAGGACAAGCTTTGGGGTCCTCAGCCGCCATTATGGGTATTGTTTTCGCAGGAGTTGCAATGAGTCCAAATTACCAACTTCATTTTCCCTTTATTGGGGCTGTTAAAATTAAATGGATTGCTGTTGTTTTTGTTGTTTTTGATATTGTTGGTATGTCTGCAATGAATAATGTAGGAGGATCTGTGGCACATTTAGGAGGCGCTTTGTTTGGCTATCTATTTGTTCAGCAACTTCATAAAGGCAGCGATTTAAGTGCTGGCCTGCAAGGGTTGTTGGGGCGAAAAACAGAAAGGAGCAGTAAGCAAATGAAAGTGGTTCATAGGCAACCAGTTGGACGATTCCCAAAGGATGACGGCCCTTCGAAGAAACAGCGAGAAGAATTAAACGAACAACGCTTGAATGAGATTTTGGAAAAAATTTCTAAAAAAAAGCTTCGACAAACTGTCGAAATCAGAGCGTGATTTTTTAGAGCGTTATCACAAAGAGAATTAGTGAAATCGCTCTTTGATACTTTGTTCTTGACTTGTAATATTATTGCAGCAGTAGCATTGTTTGCCGCATTGCGGGCTCCGAGCGTTCATCCAGGGGAGCAGTGGGTTTATTCGCTTCTAGGAACAGCTTTTCCTTTGTTGTTTGCGTTAAATCTAATTTGTTTTATATACTGGGTAGTGCGGGGCAAGTTGTATTTCTTGCTGTCCATGGTGTTGCTTCTTTCTAGCTACTCTGCTTTTTTTAAGTTTTTTTCTTTTCAAATGGATTTGCCTCCTGAGGCTGGAAAAAATGCAGTAAAGATAATGAGCTATAATGTTCAAAATTTTAAGCACTCAGATTATGGTCCCGACAAGAAGGAACAGCAAATAATACTAAATCTACTAAAAGAAGAAGGTCCAGACATACTCACCTTACAGGAGTTTTACACCGATGACACGAAATCTCCATTTATTGAAATGATTAGTGAAGGAACGGGTTTGAGCAATTATCATTTCGAACCCACTATTCTTTGAAAAATGGGCAGCAGTATGGTATCGCAACTTTTAGCCGATTCCCTTTACTAGAGAAAAGAAAGATAAGCTTGCCAGGGTCACGTACGAATTTAATTACCAGTTGTCTTATTGAGTTGCCAAGGAAGGAAAAAGTGCAGCTATTTAATGTGCATTTGCAATCCTTTAAACTGGGAAGAGAAGATTATCAACTAATTGAAGAACTACCTGATAAAGGCCCAGATATTGAACAATCCAAATCGCTTCTGCGAAAGCTAAAAAAAAGGCTTCGAAATGCGGGCATTGCAAGCCGATATTCTTCGTGAGGAAATGAATCGCAGTGTAAATCCAGTAATTGTTGCTGGGGATTTTAACGATACTCCAGTTTCCTACACCTATCAAACACTAAGTCATGGAATGAACGATGCATTCCTTAAAGGAGGTTTCGGTTCCGGCGGTACTTACGCTGGACCATTGCCATCGTTTCGAATTGATTATTTATTGACCGACAGTTTATTTGTTGTGCATGATTTTAAGGTAATAAGTAAGAGTAACACAGACCATTATCCTATAACTACTACGCTTTCCCTTTCTAAGTAATGGTCGCTGAAGGGCAACAGCGAGTGAATACAATTCACTCGTACTTTGGGAGCGAAATTCAATCAAGCATGGAGTATAGCATTCTTAATAGTGGTGATGAAGATTTAAAAGCGATTCGCTTCTTGTATGATTCCGCTAGCGCCTACCAGCGGATTAAGTTTCCGAAGAATGAATGGCCGGTATTTTCCGACGAGTTGGTCCTAGCAGATATTCGTGAAAAGCGGCATTGGAAATTAGTGAAGGAAGGAACCATTGTTTGTAGCTGGGTCATCACTTTTAATGATGAGCTAATTTGGGAAGAGCGGGATATTGACCCTGCAATTTATATTCATCGTATTGCAACTCATCCTCAGCACAGAGGAGCGAACTATGTGGGAATTATTGTTGCTTGGGCTAAGCAATATGCAAGAGAGCAAGGAAAACGATACATTCGATTAGATACCTGTGGCAGAAATGATCGGCTCATTCAGCATTATGAAGATAATGGTTTTGACTTGCTTGGAATCTGGTCAATCAAGGACAGCAGTCAGCTTCCAACCCACTATAGAAATCCGGATGTTTGTTTTTTTCAAATGGACTTGAATTAGTGAGGAAAGGACACCAATAAAATCCCATAGGTGCTTGCATTTCGGCTATATTTGAAGAATGATTTCCGAACTAAAAATTCAAAACAGCTTAAGCCGAAAGAAGGAGCTGTTTCAACCAATTAACCCACCTCATGTTGGACTCTATGTTTGTGGCCCAACCGTTTACAGTGATGTGCATTTAGGAAATGTGCGAACCTTTATCGCATTTGATGTGGTTTACCGCTGGTTATGCTACTTGGGTTATACTGTTCGCTATGTGCGGAACATCACTGATGTTGGACATTTAGTTGGAGACATCGACGAAGGAGAGGACAAGATTGCGAAGAAGGCGCGTTTGGAACAAAAGGAACCAATGGAAATCGTTCAACACTATACGAATGGTTTTCATAATGTAATGGCCTTATTTAATGCTATTCCACCATCAATCGAACCAACCGCAACTGGTCATTTAATTGAGCAAATTGAAATGATTACTCGAATTATTAATAATGGCTATGCCTATGAAGTAGGCGGTAATGTGTATTTCGATGTACCTAAGTTTAATAATGATCACCCTTACGGTAAATTGAGTGGTCGTATTTTAGAAGACTTGCGTTCTAATACAAGAGCTTTGGATGGTCAAAGTGACAAACAATCGCCACTCGATTTTGCCTTATGGAAAAAAAGCAGAAAAGGATCATTTGATGCGTTGGCCATCTCCTTGGAGTGTGGGATTTCCAGGCTGGCATTTGGAATGCTCAGTCATGAGCACAAAATACCTCGGTGCTAGTTTTGATATTCACGGAGGTGGAATGGATTTGAAGTTCCCTCATCATGATTGTGAAATTGCTCAGTCCATTGCCGCTGATGGAGAAGATCCCGTGCGCTATTGGATGCATACGAATATGCTTACCGTTAATGGAACAAAAATGAGTAAGTCGCTCGATAACGCGTTTTTGCCTCATGAACTTATTAGTGGTGATCATCACCTGTTAGAACGAGGATACAGTCCGATGACGATTCGCTTCTTTTTCTTACAATCGCATTATGCATCGGAAGTGGATTTTAGTAATGATGCATTGCAAGCTGCAGACAAGGGCTACACTCGATTAATGAATAGTTTTGAACTTCTTGCCAAAATGGATAGTGCAGGAATGGTCGGTTCCCCAACGAAAGAAGGAGAGGAGATAAATAAGATCTTGGATGCTGTTCGTGCCGAAATGAATGATGACTTTAATACGGCGAAAGCAATTGCGCGATTATTTGATCTCAGTAAAAAAATCAACTCTATACAAGAAGGAATTATCCCCCGAGCTGATGTAGATGTTGCGAGTTTTGAACGCTTGCAAAAAGAATTCAACACCTTTATTACTGATGCGCTAGGATTAAAATTGGAGAATGAAGGCGATTCGGTTGTTACAGAAGGCCTGATGGAATTAATTCTGGAAATTCGAAAAGATGCTCGCGGAAATAAAGACTGGGGAACTAGCGATAAAATTCGGGAGGCACTTACTGGCCTGAATATAAAGGTGAAAGACGGAAAGGAAGGGACGGCATGGAGTTTAAATTAAGAACAATGTTAAAGGAATCCGTTACTCTCTTTCAATTTGTCTCCTTTTTTGCTTTGCTATTAATTGCCGCTTGTAATTCGGAATCTAAGCCAGCTAAACCAGCAGTACAACCAAAGCAAGAAACGAAGAAAATAAGTGTTCCCAACTTTAATCCAGATTCGGCGTACGACTTCATTAAAAAGCAGGTCGATTTTGGTCCGCGAGTTCCAGGAACTGCAGCTCACAAAGCCTGCGCAGAATGGATGGAAGTAGCGTTGAAAAAAAACTGTGACAAAGCCTTAACACAATCTGCATTTGTCACAGTTGCAACTGGCAAGCAAGTGCCGATGTACAATGTGATTGGGAGCTTTAAGCCAGAAGCCAAGCGACGCTTGTTGTTATCTGCTCACTGGGATACTCGCCCTTTTGCGGATCAAGATGATGAGCGCGTTAATGAACCGATTGATGGTGCTAATGATGGTGGTAGTGGCGTAGGTGTATTGTTGGAAATTTCTCGTCTACTCAAAGAGCAACCATTAAAGCATTTGGGAGTTGATATTATTTTTTGGGATGTAGAAGACTCCGGCACCAGCGCCGCAGGTGCAGAAAGTTATTGTTTGGGGAGTCAACATTGGGGGCGAGAACCACATGTCCCTTTTTATTCTGCTCAGTATGGAGTGAATTTGGATATGGTGGGTGCTAAGGATGCCGTTTTTTATCAAGAAGGACATTCACTTCAATATGCTTCTCATGTTGTTAAAAGGATGTGGAAAGCTGCTCACACTGCTGGTTATAGTAGTCATTTTCCTTATCAAGCAACTGGGCCAGTAACTGACGACCATTTGTTTGTGAACATTTTACGTCGTGTACCAATGATTGACATTATTGAGTATGATACCAAGAAACCCAATGCATTTGGAGAGTACTGGCATACGCATGATGATAATATGTCTGTCATTTCAAAAGAGACTTTGAAAGCAGTTGGCCAATCGGTCAGCCAGTTTGTTTACGAATTAGATGCAGGGTAATGAATAATAAGACAATCAATACTACTAAAGCAGCAAAACCAGTTGGCGCTTATCCTCATGCCCGTCGAGTAGGCAATTTGCTTTTCCTCTCGGGTATTGGTCCAAGAGACGCTGCTGATAATTCTATACCAGGTTTGGAATTGGATCATCGCGGAAACATGATCAGCTTTGATTTTGAAGCGCAATGTCATTCGGTGTTTAAAAATATCAAAGCGGTTTTAAAAGCTAGTAATTCAAGTTGGGATCAGCTGGTGGATATTACCGTCTTTCTAACGGATATGAAACGCGACTTTAATACTTACAATCGCCTTTACGCGGAGTATTTTAAAGGTATCGATGCTTGCAGAACTACCGTTGAAGTAAAGAGTTTACCTACGCCGATTGCTATCGAGTTGAAGTGTATAGCTGTAGTGGAGGGCTAGGTTTTTTACACGTGGCTTTGCCTTCAACTTATCTTTAAGCTAAGAAAATTAAGGGTAACAATCCCCTACCTCCATTGTAATCAATAGCACTACTATATTTGTAGTGTTCAGGTTCCATAGTTATCCCAGCTTTCACTGGATTCAAATGAATATACTCGAGAACTTTGTCTGAAGCATCTGGCGAGTCTAATTCTATAGCGCCATTACCTCTTCGCCAAACTTGGAACAGCTGATTATTCTTTCCTTCCTTATTACTCGTAGATAAGATCCAGTTATGGTAGCTGCGTTTTTCTGGATGCGCTTCACCTGATAGTTTATATAATTCGCGACCAGTATGACGTTTAAAATCACGAATTATATCTGACAGTTGAAATCCTTCTGCGGCAGAAGCAATAAGATGCACATGATCTGGCATTATTACCCAGGCATAGATTTCTAAACCCTTTTTCGCAATACAATATTTTAGACTGTCCGTGATAATTGTTTTTCCTTTTTCGCTGTTAAGCAGAGCTAACCATTGCACAATTGAAAAGGTCAAAAAATGAATTCCATTTTGATTCAGTATTGATCCTAGCTGCGACATACTATGACATACTATATAATGCTGAATAGGGTAAAAGGTGAATGGTCTGAGGCTGTTTGAAGGCTTAGCCTTCTTTGGGTTGGCTACTTGCGGGCACAGCCCACAAGTATTTTTTGGCTATTTGCGGGTAAAGCCCACAAGTATTTTCTGGCTACTTGCGGGCACAGCCCACAAGTGACTCTCTAGTTTGAGGCTGTTTGAAGGCTTAGCCTTCTTTTGGTTGGCTACTTGCGGGCACAGCCCACAAGTGACTCTCTAGTTTGAGGCTGTTTGAAGGCTTAGCCTTCTTTTGGTTGGCTACTTGCGGGCACACAGCCCACAAGTATTTTCTGGCTATTTGCGGGTAAAGCCCACAAGTGACTCTCTAGTTTGAGGCTGTTTGAAGGCTTAGCCTTCTTTTGGTTGGCTACTTGCGGGCACAGCCCACAAGTATTTTTTGGCTATTTGCGGGTAAAGCCCACAAGTGACTCTCTAGTTTGAGGCTGTTTGAAGGCTCAGCCTTCTTTTGGTTGGCTACTTGCGGGCACAGCCCACAAGTATTTTTTGGCTATTTGCGGGTAAAGCCCACAAGTAGCTTGTGTTTACACGTGGACGGAGTCTCACTCCGCGTGTAGCGAACCAATTGAAGGCTTCATGCTTGCAATCGTCTCTTGGTAGTAATTAACGTATTGCTTCATAATCACATTTACGTCGAAGCGCTTTGCTTGTGCCAATGCGTTAGCTCTCATTTTTTCATGGAGCTCAGGGTTTTGTAAAATTTGCTTAGCGTAGTTGGCCATCGATTCAACATCACCGACTTCTGACATGAAGCCAGTTTCGCCATGAATATTTACTTCGGGAATTCCTCCAGCATTAGAGCTGATAACAGGAACTTCACATGCCATAGCTTCTAGGGCAGAAAGTCCGAAACTCTCTGCTTCGGATGGCAGTAAGAACAAGTCAGCAACAGCGAGTAACTCGCCAACTGCGTCTTGTTTACCGAGAAAACGAACGTCATCACATGTTCCTAATTCGCGACAAAGTTGTTCTCCTCTTTTACGTTCAGGGCCATCCCCAATGAGTAAAAGTTTGGCATCTACCTCTTTTCGAAGGATAGAAAATGCGGTAATTACATCTTCAATTCGCTTTACTTTACGAAAGTTGGAGACATGAACAATGAGTGGCTCCCCATTAGGCGCAATCGCTCTTTTGAAATGATTTTTGTCAAATTTTCGGAAAGCAGCTAAATCCACAAAATTGGGTATTACCTCAATAGGTCGGGTAATGTTGAAGGAAGAAACCGTATCGCAACGGAGGCTCTCCGAAACAGCGGTTACCCCGTCGGAGGCATTAATAGAGAACTCCACAACCGGAGCCAAAGTAGGGTCTTTGCCTACCAATGTAATATCGGTTCCATGTAAGGTGGTTACCACAGGAATATCAAAGCCCTGCTGCCTTAGAATACTTTTTGCCAAGAAAGCAGAGCTTGCATGGGGGATAGCATAATGTACATGAATAAGATCGACTTTTGAAAATTTTACCACGTCGACCAATTTTCCCGCTAGCGCTGTGTCGTATGGAGGAAAATCGAAAAGTGGATAGTTGGAAAAACTCACTTCGTGAAAAGTGATTCGTTCGTGAAAACTGGGTAATCGGAAAGGCTGTTTATAGGAAATGAAGTGAACTTCATGCCCATTTTCGGCCAATGCTTTTCCCAATTCAGTGGCTATAACTCCACTACCACCATAGGTGGGATAACACACTATTCCTATTCTCATTCGCTATCAGCTTATGCTCTACTTTGAGGAACAAAAATAGTCCAGAGAAGTTCTCGCAGTTCGTTGTAAATGTAGACTATTTGTCGCTGCTTTACTATTCGGTGCTATTGGCTAATTATCTGCCCCCTTTGGTAGCAATATATTCCGCATCATTCAAAGTTGGGTCCAAACACTCTCCGGAGAAACTTCCGAATAACCAGTGAAACATGTCTCCAATTGAATCGATTACCAGCCCGAAATAAGGCCAAAGGCTACCAAGTTTGCATTCCACAACTGGATAAAGATCAGCGATATAGGGATATACTTGAGATTCGCCTAGCATTTGTGAAGAGAAAACTTTTCCTTCGCCGTACCAAAGGCCTGTGCTAAAAATGGCACTTAATAAGAATCCCCAAACAGCTAATCCAAATACCTTGGAAGCCATTCCGAAACCTCCTTTGCTAAATTGATTTAGGTTTTGTCCAACCATGGAAAGTACGCCGTACATAAATATGAAAGCGAGAAGCATAGCAAGAACACCTTGGTGTTCACCTCCAGCTGTTATGTTGTTTTGAGTCATTAATTTTTCTACGCCAGGGCTAAAACGCATAGCGAAGAAAACGGCAAAAATGGCTTGCCACCAGTTGCCTACTTTACCTACTAAATTTCTAGACCCCGTGAGCCCATAGAGTAAGAATCCTGCAAAAATTAGATCGATTAACATGGCTTTTTATTTTAATTCCTCAATTTTCAAACCAAAACTGGGTTTTTAGCCTGCAAGTATCTCTTTCACCAAAGATGAAATGAGTTTGCCATCGGCTTTCCCACGTAATTTGCCCATCGCTGCTCCCATCATTTTACCCATGTCTTGTGGGCCGGTTGCTCCGACTTGCTTGGCTACTCCTTCTAAAATGGTTCGCACTTCGTCTGCTCCCATCATGGCTGGAAGAAAACGCTCGATTACTTCCAACTCTTCTCGTTCCACCACCGCTAAATCTTCTCGACCTTGCTCGATATAAATCTCCAAGGAATCGCGTCGTTGTTTAGCTAGTTTCTGTAGAATACGAGTTTCGTCTTCTTCGGAAACTTCACCAGTTCCTCCAGTTTTGGTTTTTTCAACCAATAGAGCTGATTTGATTCCACGCAAGGAACGAAGCAAAGTAGTGTCTTTGGACTTCATAGCATCCTTTATCTGCGTGTTGATTTCTTGTTCTAGCATTTCTCGATCAGTTTGGCGTCGCCTGCGAGGCCCGGACAAAATTAAATCACACGGGGCACATTACAAGTATCTTAAGACAAAACTTGTGCCAAAATAATATTTGTATCAAATTGATTATCTGTTTGCTAGAGTACTAGCTCCGCCAAAGCCTGCGATAGGAAAGAAACATAGACCTCGTAATCCTTGTAGCCTAACTGTCGAACTTGATCGTCATATTCAGCCAATACGGTGTCTGATGAACCTTTTGATGGCAAGGCAAAGAAGTGTTTCTTGCTCTCACGTTTGCCTGAAGAAGCTAATCCAGAATAAATGCGACTTACATTCATTTCAATCAAGAGAGTGTGTGGGGATTTTTCCCCAGATCGGAAGACTTTGTGTGCTTTCAGCGTGTAGTCAGCAGATTCTCGTTTATACTTTTCAGTGTAGGATTTGCTTAACACTAACTCGGTTGATAGCTCAGTTGGAAGCCTATCAAACCCTTTCAATTCCTCGGCAAAATAGTTAAATTCCTCTTGGTTCATTGCCGGGGCCGAAAGAGCTGTTTTCGTTTCGGCATCACAAGAGGCGAAAGCTAAAAGTAAAAGAAAACTAAAGAGGATATATTGCTTCATTGGATACGCTTTTGGCTAAAAAAGAAATGTTGGCAAAAGAATAAACAACTCTTGCCAACATCACTAAGTAATCGATAATTTTCTCTGCTAACGCGAGATTTATCTTTTTTATCGTTGGTCGATTGGTACATACTGTCGCTCCAAAGGACCAGTGTAAATCTGGCGAGGGCGACCAATTGGTTGCTGTTCGGTCATCATTTCTTTCCACTGAGCAATCCATCCTGGCAAACGACCAAGAGCGAACATTACTGTAAAGATCTCCGTTGGGAAACCAATTGCTTTGTAAATGATTCCAGAATAGAAATCTACATTAGGATACAGTTTTCGCTTTACGAAGTACTCATCTTTCAATGCAATTTCTTCTAGTTTCTTGGCGATGTCCAACAAAGGATCATCGATATTTAGTTTTTCGAGAACATCATCGCAGGCTTTTTTAATGATCAAAGCACGAGGATCGAAATTCTTGTAAACGCGGTGTCCAAAACCCATTAAGCGGAACGGATCGTTTTTGTCCTTCGCTTTGTCCATCCATTTCTGCGAATCTCCACCATCCTTGCGAATGTTTTCGAGCATTTCAATCACCGCTTGGTTGGCTCCACCATGTCGTGGTCCCCAAAGCGCTGAAATTCCAGCTGAAACTGATGCATATAAAGGTGCATGTGATGATCCAACAATTCGAACAGTTGCTGTAGAGCAATTTTGCTCATGATCTGCATGCAAGATAAGAAGCTTCTCCATTGCCGAAACAACAACCGGATCGATATCTAGCTCTTCTGTAGGCAAGCCAAAGAACATGCGTAAGAAGTTTGATGTGTAATCCAGTTTGTTATCTGGATACATAACAGGATGACCCAAGCTTCTCTTGTAAATCCATGAAACCATCGTAGGTAACTTGGCAATCATTCGTACAATCGTACGATCAACTTCCTCTGGGCTACGGTTAGGATCCAATGACTCTGGGTAAAAAGCAGCCAATGAGCAAACCAGTGCCGAAAGCTGCCCCATTGGGTGGCTTTTGGAAGGGTAAGCATCCAAGAATCGCTTCAAATCCTCGCTTACCAAAGTATGCTGAGAGATATTAGTCGTAAACTCTTCGTGCTGTGCCTTTGTTGGCAACTCCCCGTAAATCAACAAATAGGCAACTTCTAGGAAAGTACTTTGGTTAGCCAATTGTTCAATTGAATAACCGCCATAGCGTAAAATACCTTTCTCACCATCAAGGAATGTTATACCACTAGTTGTAGAACCAGTATTTTTGAAACCGATATCTAGCGTGTTATACCCACCAGTGCTGGCGCGCAACTTGCTAATATCAATTCCTTTCTCTCCTTCACTTCCAGTGATTACGGGGAGCTCAACTTCGTGCTCTCCGACTTTCAAAATTGCTTTCTCCGACATTTCTTTCTTTGTAAATTGAGGTGGGTTTGGACAGCAAAAATAACCGAATTAGCCGACTTTTGCCAGTTCCTCAACATGTTAATGCTCAAGCTGTCGCAGGATCACTGTTTGTGCTTTTCGGTAAATGAGTAGCTGGATGAAAACGGGGCGCTATATTTCTGTATTCACCTCTCATTTACCGAGAAAATTACACGACGTGAAAGCCAGGAAGTTGCTCCTTGGTAAAGTGTAAACTGGCTTGAAGTTCGGGGCGTAAGTAGCGATCGTTTTGGTTTTTAGCGACGGATAATCGGTATGCTCCGTAAACGGCTGCTAGCGCAGGCGACAAACTCCAGTCAGTTCGAAAGCTCCATGCTTGAGCTGCGCTATGCAACTCGATGGCTAGTATTGATTGGGTATTCTCCAAAATACGATAGCACTGGGTTGCTGCATTTGCTCCCATGCTCACATGATCTTCTTGGCCATTCGAAGAGGGAATGGAGTCGACAGAAGCGGGGGTGCAAAGTTGTTTGTTGTCGCTGGCCAACGATGCCGCAGTGTATTGAGGGATCATTAAGCCCGATTCTAGTCCAGGGCTGGCCGTTAAGAAAGCTGGGAGATTACGAATGCCGCCTAGCATGAAATAAGTCCGACGTTCCGAAATACTTCCGATTTCCGAAAGTGCGATTTTTAAAAAGTCGAGGACCAACGCTAAAGGCTGACCATGAAAATTACCACCGCTAACGATCAAATCTTCGTCTGGGAAAATATTCGGGTTATCGGTTACCGCATTAATTTCTGCTTCTACGACTTGGCGAACATGCTTTATACTATTGCGCGATGCTCCATGCACTTGTGGCGTGCAGCGGATGCAATAGGGATCTTGTACTTGTTCTTTTTCTCGTTTATTGATCTCGCCATTCTCAAGGTATTGACGAATACGAGCGGCGCTAATTTCTTGTCCAACCTGTCCACGAACGCGATGAATGGCAGAAATAAATGCGTCGGTGCGGGCATCGAGGGCTTCAAAACTTAAGGAGGCAATTAGCTCGGCATTTTCAAGCAATTGAGTTCCATAAATAAGCATATGGCATGCGTAGGCACTCATAAACTGAGTTCCATTTATAAGTGCTAGTCCTTCTTTAGCTTGTAATTCTAGCGGCTGAATTCCCAATTTTTCATGGGCTTTTGCAGCAGACATTCTTTCGCCTTTTAGGAATACTTCGCCATCGCCAATTAGTGCCAGACTAATATGGGCGAGCGGAGCTAAATCTCCAGAAGCTCCAAGACTTCCTTTTTGGTAAACGATTGGTAAAATGGCCTCATTGAAAAAAAGAAGCAGTCGTTCCATAAGCACCATTCGCACTCCAGAATGTCCGTAGGAAAGCGATTGGATTTTTAGCAAAAGCATGAGTTTCACAATTTCGCTAGGAACTTCATCGCCCATTCCGCAAGCGTGAGAACGAATTAAATTGTGCTGTAATAGGGATAACTGATCGTTGGGAATTACAATATTACAGAGCGAGCCAAATCCTGTGTTCACGCCATAAATGGGCTTTGCAGCCCGAGTTATTTTATCCTCTAAATAGCGTCTGCATTTCGTTACAAGCTTTTCGCTTTCTGGAGAAAGCGAAAGTTTTGCCTCGTTCCACAAAATGCTTGCGATTTTTTTTAGCGATAAATGCTCGCCATTGATTTGATGTTCCACTAGTCGTTTTGCTTGCTTAGTTTAGATAATAGCTCCTGAAAGTTAAGGCTTTCTTGTTCCCCTAGATTCATGTTTTTTAGCTTGTAACTTTTGTTATCGACTTCTTGGTCTCCGCTAACAATTACAAATGGAATCCCTTTTCGATTCGCGTATTTCATTTGCTTTTTAAGCTTGCCGCTACTGCTTGCTACGCTAGGGTAGATTTCACAGCAGATGCCTTCGGAGCGCAATTGGGAAACGCTTTCCCAATTGTATTCTTCGGCCGCTTCGTCCAGCGCAATAAAAATAACCTTAGTACGAGTGAGTTCTCCTTTTTCAAAAAGATCCAACTCCTCCATTAAATTATAAATACGATCGAGCCCGAAACTAAATCCCACACCTGAAACATCGGGCATTCCAAATATTCCGGTTAAGTCATCGTAGCGTCCTCCGCCGGAAAGACTTCCCATATTAAATTGGGTGGAAACGATTTCGAAAATGGAACCTGTATAATAAGACAGTCCTCGTGCTAGGCTGCAATCGAAAACTACAGGAGCACTTTTTGGAGCTTTGGCTAAAACGGCTCTCATTTCTTCAAGGCCGATTCGTCCTTTTTCTGTTTCTCCAATTTGCTTTTCTATCGCAATTAATTTTTCCTCATTAGTGCCGTCCAGTAATAAAAGTTGAAGCAGTGCATCAATTTTATCTGCAGGTATTTCTTTTGATAGTAATTCCTTTCGAACTCCATCAGCAGCAATTTTATCCAATTTATCAATGGCGACGGTGATGTCTCGAAATTGATCGCTTAATCCAAAAGACTCCGCAATTCCTTCCAATATTTTCCTATTGTTAATGCGGATGGCAATTTCTTTTAATTCCAGTCGGCTATAAACCTCCCACATTATTCCAAGGAGTTCGGCCTCACATAACAATGAGTTAGTACCGATGATATCGGCATCGCATTGGGTAAATTCTCGATAGCGTCCCTTTTGAGGTTTGTCTGCTCGCCAAACTGCTTGCATTTGATAGCGACGAAAAGGAAATGCGATATCATTTCTATTCATGACAACGTAGCGCGCAAAGGGAACGGTTAAATCATAACGCAATCCTTTTCCGCTGATTGATCGTAGAACAGCTGCTCCGTCCTTATTACTAAGAGCTGTTTCATCTGCCTTGCCGAGGTAGTCTCCGCTGTTTAATACTTTAAATAACAACTGATCGCCTTCGTCCCCGTACTTCCCCATTAAAGTGTCGAGCTTTTCCATGCTAGGCGTTTCCAACGGGGCAAATCCATACAGATGGTAAACCTCCTTGATGATATCGGAAATTCGATTTCTTCGCAGTAGGACCTGAGGGCCAAAATCACGCGTGCCTTTAACTAAGGATGGTTTGATTGCCATTATATTATTGTTGTACTTGTTTTTTTAATCGATCAATTACATTGTCGGGAATAAATGACCCATAACTAATATCTTTTGGTTGGTAAGTTAAAATACGCCAACCGTCGCTGTGTTTATCATGCATCACCAGCAAATGACAATGCTGCTGTTGCGCTAAGATGTGACCGTTTTTTTTAATGGCAATAGCGGTATCTCCTAGGGATAAATAATTCAGATAAAGTGCTGCCTTATTTTCTGCCTCTTCGGTAGGTCTATTGTCAACTAAGAAATTTCGAGTAAGTGTCCATTTTAGTTGATAACTAAAATAACAGCCGCTTTTTGATTTGATTTTTATGACCTGGTCAATTAGTTCGAAATCGGTTTCTGTTTGACGAAAGTTGTTTTCTGTTGCTTCTAACTGTCTGTCTATTTCTTCTTCTAGAGTTGTTAAGGAAACATCCTCTAGGATTGCTGGGTGCAAGAACCGTAGCAGCTCTTTTGCTTTACCCGCCTGTTTCAATTCGATAAACTTATCTACTTGTTTTCTTGCTTTGCGACTAGGACAGTAGGCAGGCGAGAATGCAGAAGAGATAAAGAAAAGAGAAAGTAAGAGATAGTTCATTTGTAGAATCGTTGAGCGGGCAGCTAGGACAAGCGCTCAATTATTTTGTCACAAGCAGTATTCAGCAGTTGATAAACCTCTTCGAAGCCATCATTGTTCCAATAAGGATCGGGAACTGGTCGATTTCTTGGAGGATCTACTTCGTTGAGGATTAAACGAATCTTTGCAATCTCTTCATCTGTTCGACACATTTTCTTGACGTCTATAAAGTTAGAACTGTCCATTACATAAATGTGGTCAAACTCTTTCAAGTCTTGTTGACCAAGCAGAGCACTTCGCTGGTCAGTGATGTCGATATCGTATTCTGCCGCTTTTTCAATAGATCGGGAGTCGGGAAGTTCCCCAACATGCCATCCTCCGGTTCCCCGAGATTCGATTGTCCAGTTTAGTCCACGCTCTTGTGCTTTCGCCTTGAGAATTCCTTCCGCTAGAGGCGATCTGCAAATGTTTCCTAAGCAAACCATGAGCACTTTCATCTAGTAAAAATACGGCTAAAGCCGTATTCTGTTGCAACTAGCGCGAATCGAGCAATTGTCATATTCCTAAAAATGCTCGGATGTCTACTTTCTTGCCCCAATCTGCTAGTTCCTCTTCGGACCACAGGTCCGGGAAGAAGGTGGTCATCTGATTTTTTGGAGGCAAGTAATCTTGCCAATTCGTTCCTCCTGTAGCTTTTGTCTCTTGGCGATCTTTGTTCAAATGACGAACAGCAGATCGATAATGCGACAGCGGCCAGAGAATGTTCATGTTTCTGTCGTAGGTTCTGAGTTCTTCTATTAATGTTTTATCGTTACGACCTTCTTCAGAAAGTCCTAGATATTTTTGCCACAAGTTGGTGTGATAACTGTCTCTTATCATATGAATAAACTGATCGCTGTACTTTTCTTCAAATTGGCGTAGGGTCAGTGTTTTCTTACCCGTCGCTAATTCAGTTGCTCCTCTTTTCCAGTAGAGGTTTTGGTACTTCTCTATAATGTCTTCCGATTTTTTCAAAGAGCTTCTGACGGAAACATGCACCAATTGATCGATATCAGTACTAACGATTTCAATCATCCGATACTGTGCCGACTGGAAACCCGAAGCAGGAAGAAGAGACATTCTGAATTTCAAAAACTGTCCATGATCCATTCCGTTGACCATGATGTCGAAGGACCGAATCAGTTGTTCGCAGTAGCAGTTAATGCGCTTCATGCGCTCCAGCATAAAAGCAGGCGTTAAATCTACATCACCACTGATTTGGCGGATTTCATTTAACGTTAACTTAAAATACAACTCCGTTATCTGATGGTAGATGATGAAGATTTCCTCATCGGGAATCGGCGTTTTTGGAGTTTGCAGGTTAAGCAAAACATCCAGATTAATATAGTCCCAGTATGTAAGGTAATCGGCATGAATAAGGCCGTCCAAGTAGGAGGTCATGTCCTGCCCCATAGCAGAATATTTTTCCTGGAGCAATTGAAGCCGCTGCTTCATCGCATCGTTGATTTCCATTGGTTGTTCTTTGCTACAAAGTTACGGATTGAGATGCTTGAAAAGAGATGACATAGATCATAATGAGGGATGATTTATGTGGGAATGCCTGAATAAGGAATGATGGAATGATGGCATGAAGGCATGAAGGAAACGTACGAAAGAAGGCTGAGATAGCTTTATCTAAAGGCAATGACATACCTGTTAAACTCTACTTTTTGGCATAAACTGAGTTCCTTAAAATAGATGTACATCTATTTTAAACACCCCTGCATTCCCCCTTCTATTAAACATTGCCTTGTGTTTATCGGTAGTTGCTTGTTTGTCTTGTTACAAACAACACCCCTGCATTGCCCATTAAGAAAAAGCGTGATCGGTGTGGACTTAGGTGGTTTTGATAATTTAAACAATACAAATGTTGTTCCATCGGATAAGTATGGGTCTATAATTCATAGCTTCAATTTCGAATCGATCGAAGAAGGTGAAGAATACTTCTACCCCTTTAATGGATTTACTGCGTCAATTTCAACTGGAATTGAATCTATCCGAGGCTCTGGTCTCTCAATAATTGATAATACGTTTAATGATCAAGTATTTGCTATTCGCTCTACTATGGTACAACATAGTCGAGTAGTGGACAATGAATTTACGAATTGTACGAGAGCAGTTTCGTTGAATGATGTAATAGGGGCAAGTGGGCTTGTTTCTAACTGGGTCAATAGCAACGACATTAGTTATAGACACCAATGGAAATCTAATTCGCTCCGTTATATACGGAGGCGACAGTGCCGATTATTTTTATGGAATGACTCCAACTTCGGATGGTGCTTATTTACATGGTGGTCGTACGGATAGTTATGAAGGTGCGCAGGCATTCTTGGTAAAAGCCAATTGCATGGGATTACTATCCGAACCGGTAGCCAGTTATGATTTCAGTTTAAATGACTTGGAAATAGAGTTTCAAAACTTAAGCCAATACGTTTATCCCGATAGTATTGACGGTGGTCATTTTATTTGGGAAATAGACGGAGAGGAATTTAGTAGAGAAGAAAATCCAAGCTACTCATTTACCGAAAATGGGGCATTTAATATTACATTGAAGGGAGTTGTTTGTAGTGATACGAGTGTTTACAATCAATGCATTAGTTTAGATGGAACGGAATGTTGGGCTTTAGGTGCTGGCGACTCATTTACCGAAAAGGGAATTAGTATTTCTCCGAATCCTGCAAACGATTGGATTTCAATTACCACCGATCAGCGAGTGAAATTAGTTCCCATTTTAGATTTGAATGGACGAGTGGTACAACAAGAAAATGTGCCATCGTTTTCTGTGGCGGTTCTAACAGCGGGTGTTTATTTTGTAACAGTTGAAATGCAAAATGGTCAACGCATTCGTAAGAAACTGGTGAAGCAGTAAGGTGGTATAGTGGTGAAGTCGGCAAGCTCAGAGAATATTCTAAACCACCTTCGCCAAGCCATACCCAGCAAAGCAAGCAAGCAAACAACAAACAACACTTATCCCGATATAGGCGAATGCCATCGTTTCATTGCCGTCTCGAATGAGCTCCATGCTTTCTAGACTGAAAGTGGAGAAAGTAGAAAACCCGCCACAGAAGCCCGTTCCGAGAAACAACTTCCAGTTTGGGCTTAGCTCCATTTGCTTTCCTAAAAAATAAGCAGCGACAAAACCTAGTAAACAACTAGCCAAAATGTTAGCGCTAAGTGTAGGAATGGGAAAGTTCGTGAAGTAGGGGAAGGAAATGCGTGATAGGCCGTAACGACAAAGAGAACCTAAACCGCCTCCTATAAATATGGCGAGTAAGGCTTGCATTAGCCGATAGACTGTCTATCCTTTTTTCTAGATTGGTTGATTGAAACAACAGCCGCTTTGGTTTGTGGTTTTGCTTCAACTTGCACTTCAGGCTTTTCTTTCTTTCTTCTAGAGCCGTTAATTGCGTAGATCGCTTGGAATCCAATTACGAGTAAGCTGAAAGCCATGACGTAGAACCAAGTATTGCTACTTCCCCAGTTCGGGAAACGAGCAATCGCAGACATCGCTGCAAATATCGAGGCTGCCGAAAGGAGCCCATATATGATGGTTACTTGGTTATCCTTGAAACCCAAGCGGGCTACATTGTGAGTGGTATGATCATTAGTCCCTACGAAAGGAGACTGTCCATTCCAAATTCTACGAACGGTTACAGTACCAGAATCTATAATTGGAATGACGAAAGCAATCAAGGGTAGTACAAATTGTCGCGGCTGGAAAGCCGGACCTAAAGGATCGCGGAATTGCCATAAGTAGATAACTGCCATTCCTGCAAGGAAAACGCCGAGGAAATGAGAGCCTTTATCGCCCATATACATTTTAGCTGGATGCCAATTGAAAACTAGGAAGCCGCCAAGGGCTCCAATAACCACCATCATCAGTATGGAATGACTGTGCGCTATACCTTCTATGCTTCCCATCGAAATCAAACAGATCGTTAGAATCGCTGCAGAAATCGTTGCTGCAATTCCGTCCATATTGTCCAACATATTTATGGAGTTGATACAACCCAATACCCAGAATATGGTGAAGAGATAATTCAATACGGGAACTCCGCAGACTTCTATAATGATTCCTGAGAAAAACAAGATGTGTGCGCACAACAACTGACCTGCTACTTTAAAGGAAGGAGGAATGTCATGCACGTCATCAATTAATCCAACGAGGAATCCACAAAGGGATGCCATGATTAAACCAAGAGTTTGACTAGGAATAGTACTGCCGCTGTAAAAGCTCACAGCTGAAACCGCTGCGCCACCAAGTACCAATAAAGCGGCAAAAACGACACCACCTGTAGTTGGTTTGGAGGTTTCTGTCCAACGCAATGTTCCACTCTGCATAAACTTCCCACCAAGTAGGCGTGAAGGGTATTTAAGTAAGAGTTTTCCAAGAAGAACAGCGAATCCTAGCGAAACTAGGAAAGCGATGGCTAAGATTGGAATGAGCGTTTGTAGCGACATGCAGTCTGGACTCTATCTACTAATAAAAAGAGGCGTACATCCTCTTCAATTCCCAAAGATAGGGAATATCAATCACTATTTAGATTGCTGACCTTGAAGAAGTTCCAAATAGAGCTTTCTCATGTCATTTACTAAGCGTTTTACTCCAAAACGCCCTATTACATAGCTGTTTCCTGCTTTTCCTAGTGTCGCTCGCAGTTCGGGGTTTTGAGCTAATCGTAGCAGTTGACTGCTGACTTTAGATCTGTCTTTCGATGGGACGACTAATGCCGTCTTTCCGTCTACCACCGTATTGCGGACACCGCCAACATCAGTGCAGACAATCGGCTTGCTAGCAGCCTGAGCTTCAATCAAACTTACAGGTGATCCTTCATTTAAAGAAGTCAGCGCTAGTATGTCCGTTGCGGCTAAAACGTGATCGATATCTTGGAGCCAAGAAGTAAAAACGACATCCGAATCGCTCGCGGAGGAGCCATGGGATAGTTCTAATTGGGAGCACAACTGTTCACAGCTTTCTCTTAGCTCCCCATCTCCTACAACTAGTGCTTTGACCGAACCGCCATAGTTGCGCTTTAAGTCGCTAAATGCGGCAAAGAAAAGTTCGTGGTTTTTGATCGGGACAATCCTTCCTACAATGGCAACCACTAAGTCTTCCTCCTTAAATCCCCATTCGCTACGAAATTGAATTCTCTTTTGCTCTTTATTTTGACTGAACTTATCCAATTCAAAACCGTATTCCACCATCCGGATCTTATCTGCCGGGGCAACCTTAAACTGCTCCGTTAGTTCTTGCTGCTGAATGCTCGTTACCGCTACAATGGCATGGCTTTTTCTGGCGAGCATTCTTTCTATTTCTAGAAAGGCTCTCGTTTTAGTGGGACCGAAGTAAGAATGAAAAACATGGCCGTGAAAAGTGTGGAGTATTGCGGGGACTCCACAGGAAGCTGCAGCCATCCGTCCAAGCGCTCCCGCTTTTGCAGCGTGAGTATGCACAACATCCGGTTTTATTCTTTGAATCAAGGCTTTCAGGTCCTTGTAAGCTGCATAATCAGCCCGAAGAGAAATAGCGCGGTGCATGTCATTGATCAAAACAGGCTTTACACCCATCTGATCGGTCAGGTAGTTAAAATCCGCTTCGTTGTCTTCTTTAGGGCCCGTAGCAATATGCGTTTCAAATTCAGGCTATAAGTATTTCGTGAGGTACACGGGCTTAAAGCACACTCCACCGACGTTTAGACGGTTCAATATTTGCAGTATCTTAATTTTGCCCATGATTGCTTGCTGCTACAAAGGTAAGTCGATCATAGAATCAAACACATTGTACTAAAGAATCTCCTGAAGAGTTGAATAAGAGTTAATGGGAATTTCAGCAATAGATATCGTTTCAGTTGCACTGTGGACAGCAATATGTTGTTTGCTCCTATTTTTATTTAGGCACTTTTATTATTCCAAACAGAAATATGGAAGTTACCTATATCTCCTGTTTGCGCTCAAGTGGTTTGGCGGGATGGCTTATGCAGCAGTTTATGCTTTTTATTACAAAGGTGGGGATACGTTGAGCTACTTCAATTTAGCGCGTACTTACAGTAAAGACATATTAAGTAATCCTGCTTATTTTTTCGGTTTTTTGAGCCAGGAGGCTGGAAATTTCGACTTGGAGTATAGCATTCATGTAAAGGGATACTTAAAAATTCTTATTAACGAACAGGCCACCTTATTAGTGGTTAAGATCTGTTCATTGTGCAATGTTCTGAGTTTTCAGTCTTTTTGGGGAAGTACTATTTTGTTTGTGTTTTTGTCCTCCCTTGGATTATGGTTGCTTTTTCGTGTGCTTATTGATTTATATCCTAAAATGAAATTCCAAATGGCTATGGCAGCCTTTATGATTCCTTCTGTTTTCTTTTGGGGATCTGGAATAATGAAGGATAGCTTAACACTATCAGCGACTGGAGTATTCGTTTATGGCTTTTATTTTGGATGGATTAAGGGAGATAAGAGAATAGTTGGAACATTACTCCTTTTATTGGCTTCGTGGTTTTTGCTAAGTATGAAATTTTATATTTTATTAGCATTAATAATGGCTGCACTGCCATGGATGTTGATTAAGGTATGGCGATCAATTCGGGGGAATTCTGTACGTGCTGTTATGCTAATCGGAGCCTTGTTTTTTCTAACGCCTTTTTTATATCTGTTCGGCCCTAGCATTTTTGCCCGTACCACAAACTCTGTCTATTCATTATTGGAAAATGCCTTAGTTTATCAATTGTGGCATGAGGTAGTATCGGGTGGGAATAAAAGTTTTTACAGTCTGGGCGATTTTGATTTAAGTTTTTGGGGAATAACTCAAAAAATTCCTGCAGCAATAAATGTTGCCCTCTTCCGGCCCTATTTTACCGAGCTAACTAGTCCAATTACTTTAATTGCTGCATTAGAGAGTTTTTCCTTTTTGTTGCTAACCGTTTATGTGCTACTGAGAACAGGTTTCATTCGCACAATGAAGATTGTTTTTAAAAATGAAGCACTGCTTTCTTTTTTGATATTTGTGTTTATTTTAGCTTTTATTACAGGATTTACTAGCTATAATTTTGGGGCTTTATCTCGATACAAAATTCCATTGCTTCCCTTCTTTCTTGCATTTTTACTAGTAGTTTATCGAAAAGGAAGAGAAGCAAAGGGCTATTTCTTTCCTACGGATTCATAAATGGAAACTGTTTGGTCAATCATTTTATTGATCGAAAATTTGTTTTGTAGACGCAAATTTCCAGCTTTTCCCATTTTTTCTCTTAGCTCATTATCTACAATTAATTGTTTTATGCAATGCGCTAGATCATCAACAGAATCTTTTTTTGCCAGTAGGCCTGTTTCGTTGTGAACGATTATTTCATTCGCTGCTGGTACATCAAAAGCAATAAGTGGAAGACAGTGATCCATGCTCTCTAAAAATACTAAGCCGAATCCTTCTCCACGTGATGGAACAATGGAGATGTCTGCTTTTCTGTAAAAACTTTGCGGGTTTTTTAGATAACCATGAAAGCTTAGCTTATTAGTAATTTCTAAATCATCTGCAAGTTTTACTAGGAAGTCCATTTGCGGTCCTGAACCTACAATGTCTAAGTGAAATGAGAGTCCCAGTTTATTTATTTTTTCCAAGGCATAGAAAAGTTGCGTATGTCCTTTATACGTCACCAAACGGCCAACAATTAGCAAAGAAATTCTGCTATCTTTTTCGGTAAATGAGTCGTTTTCTTTAAGTGTATCCGATTTATTTTCCTGGTCTTGAGTGCTGTTAATTCCGTGGTAAACAACGGTTGATTTTTCTGGCGAACAAATCGATTTTGCAATTAGTAAGTTGCGCAACCCCTTAGAAACGACTAGCGACCAATCAACTTGCTTTTCTGTAAGTCGACTAAACCAGTAGTATTTATTTCGAAGTATTTTAGTAGGAGCTAAGCCAAATTTGCGCGTATAATCATAGTCATAATTGTGTTTGGTCGATATTGTGATCCACTTCGCACGATAAGCAGTTTTTAAAATAAAATTCCAGATATCTGCTGCTAGTAAATGGGTGTGCAATACTTGGCAATCTGTTAAAGTGGTTTTAAGATCACGAAGAAGCTTTCTATTTAATCGCGTAGGACTGTAAATCGTTTTTACGCTAATCCCGGCTTTTTTTAGGGGCTCCGAAAGAAGTGATTCTTGCTCGCGATCTTTATCCAAGACAACAAGAATTACTTCGATTGCTAGTCCTCTAGTTACTAATTCAGGCAATAGCGTGAGTAAGTGAATTTCAGCACCGCCAATTCCAGCCATTTGTATGAGATGCGTAATTTTCATGATACGGGAATAACTAATTGGAAACTCCTGATGTTGATTAAGTGGACATCGGATCTAGTACAATCTGATATCCTAAAGTTGGGTTGTTAATATGTTTACAAATTTACATCATCCCAATGGGAGTAAGGTGCAGCCTAAGTACCGTAAATTTGTGGCGATGGCGGCATCTAAAATTAAGGTGGTTCATATTCTATACAGCGGTTTTGGCGGTATGGGCCAATTGGCTTTTTCGATAGTCAAGGGCTTAAAGGATCAGTTCGATCAGGAATTCTTGTTTTGCGGTGAAGGAGAGTTTTGGGAAGGGTATCCTCGCTTTTGCGAGCGTCATCAGATTAAGTATTCGTCATTTCGTAAGAGTGGATTGGATTGGCCGGTGCAAAAAGCAATGGCTGCAAAGTTGGCAGAAAGCCAGCCAGCAATTGTTCTCGTGCATGTGCCTTCCTGTATTTTTGCAGCCCACTTGTACCAGCGAAAGAGCCCCGCTGTTCGAATAGTGAGTTTGGAGCATCAAACTCCCATGTTGCGTTCACGTAAGGATTGGGTTTTCTCTTTGTTGGTCAATCGATTGTCGGATCACCAGCTGTTTATCAGTCAGCCTTTCCGTCTGGAAACAAGAAAACATTGGCGTTTTCTTCGGCAGTATAAACCTTACACTATTATTAATAATGCAGTCAATTGCTCCTTGTTTCGGCCTGTTGAAGGAC
>CANNZV010005730.1:0-24058 GCA_947561585.1 Caprella mutica | reverse complement strand
ACTTTCTTCAATTGCTTTTTTCAAACGCAAATAATTAGGATCATTACATTTTATACTTTCATCTGAATTTATATCGATTGTCATTGCTATTTCCGAAACTATAATAACATCATGGGGATCTACATGTAGGTTAGCTCCATATTTAAGCAAGCCTTGTAAAAGATAGATGTCTTTTGATGGGTCTCCATAAATATCATTTAAACAGGATACATCTTCATCTCTTAAAACTCTTTCTAATTCATCATAATCTTTTTTGTCCATTGCATCTTGAATCTTTTGACATGGAGAAATAATTTTAGAAATAGAATCTTTACTTCTATTAATTTCGCTTTTAGATTATTAACTAGATTTTCTACCGCATTTAAATTACTTGCCTCTTTTGTTTTTATCTTCAGACAATCCGGATCTAAGGTTTTTAATATCTCCTTTACCCGTTTCAAATCTCCATTGGCAACAGCCTCTTCGAACTCTTTACAATCCTTTATATCGGAGCTTGACAAAACTGTGGATCTTGTTCCTTTAGTATCAAGTTGCTTTTGGTCTTTGTCTAATTCTTCCAATGTCATCTTTCGCATAATCACTATCGACTTGAGTATTTCTGGTAATTTCATTTAACATTACTTTTGTCTTATCCTCTTCTATGCTTTCTGCACTTTCCTCAACTAAAACATTTTCTTGACTGGCTTGAGTAATTGCGGATTCATTTAAAAAATGGTTAAGCCTAAAATTAGCGGAAGCGAAAAACTATATTTCCAATAATTAAACTTATTCGATCGTTTGGAATTCATTTTTAAAATCCTCTGCTTAATTAAATGCTGATTATAATTTGTTGTTATTGCTAACGGTTTCGTAGCACATGCAATCTTCAATAGATTTAATTGATAATTCTTTTTTTCTTCAGAATCATTCATAAATAACATATGATCAGTCTGATATTCAATGTTCTTTTCCACTTCTTTTCTCAAAATCCAAACAAAAGGATTAAACCATAATAGGACAACCGCAATTTCTGAAACAATCAAATCGATGCAATGCTTCTGTCGAACATGAATTTTTTCATGAGCTATAATTTGCTCATAGGTGTTATAATCGTAATAAGATGATTTATAAAAATGTAATTAAAGAAGAACAAGGTTCTACTTCACCTATCATATTAACAATAGTTCCGTCATCATCTACTATCTTATCTTCGTTTGCCCAAGCTTTATAGAATGTACTTAATATTTGTGCGACTAAATTTATAAGCAATATGACAACTCCAAATATATAAATCCATGTTAGAGCATTCATTATGCTTAGTCTATGTTTAGCATTGCTAGATACCATTGTTTTACTTATTGCATTATCCGATTTAGAGTTAACGGATATATGTCCTTCATTCTCAAAAGGTTCTTTATTAATATCATTTTTAACTGCAGGTAAAGTGTTTTTATTAAGCGTTGAACTTGTAGCATCTCTTTTAATCGTCTCACTTGGTTCAGCGATTGCTAATTGAGATTCGTTTTCTAATTGGTCAACATCTTCAACCAAAAAGCTTGATAAAAATCCTTGATTTTGAACAAAATGCGGCAAACTTACAAATGGAACCCAACAGGCTAAGAAAATACAGAGTAACAAATAAAATCTATTCGCCGTATAAAAACTTTCCTTCTCAAGAAATAATTTGTAAAAAGCCAACATGAAGATCACAACGACGGACGCTTTATAAAGGATATCATGATTGTGATTTTATGATTTTTATTAATTCTTCACGTTGTTCTTTTGACAATGATTCTTTTTTGGCAAAATGTGCCATCATTTTGGGAAAAGAATTCTCGAAAAATTTCTCTTTATATCTCCTATTTCATTTTCTCTATATCATCAAAATTTTGGACTGGGCTATACTTATTTGTATTTCCTAATTTTTCTGATTTTAGCACATCCTTTTTAACTAATATCTTGACGATAGTTGCCACAGTATTGTAATGTGGTTTCGGGTCTGGAAACTCATCAACTATTTCTCGAATAAATGCCGATTTTAGATTCCAAATAATTCTCATTATTTGATCCTCTCTTTTGTAAGTTTCATAATCATATTTTTGAATACATTACAAACATACTAATTTTTAGTAGTAATACTAATTTTTTAGTACTTCTACTAAAAACATAGTAGATCTTTGGTGTTTAATGCGGCGAAATTTTAAATAAAAGAATTTAGATAAGCAGGTCATTTTCCAAGGTAATATGAACTTGGAGATTAATTTTCAAACAAAAAAAAACTGTTTGCCACGTCTTTTCAAAATATAAAATCCCTAGTGGTTGATTTATTTAATCGTAATCTTAAAAGTATAGTTTCCATTTGCCCAATGAATTGAAGGAATCATCCAATCATCTAAAGCTTTAAATAAGAACCCGTGATTTAAATTGGTGTTTAGTTCTATTTCAATAAAATTTTCAATCTGGCATTCCGAATCTAATTTACGCTGTATTGCAGAAACCCCGAATGGATCACTTTTCTCATATATATTTAAGATGTTTCCACAAAACGAAATGTCAGGTATATTTAGAATATCCGTATTTTGAAAAGATCCAATGAATACAAAATTGACATCTTTCAATTTTAAAATGGTAGATACGTATTGAGCAATATATCCTCCCTTTGAAGTTCCAATAACAGTAATGTCATTCTCTCTAACTCCATTTTTAATCAGTTGTTGAATCTTCGAAACTGTTCTCAATGCATAGGATCTAGCATTTACATTCTCATTTCTTTTTTTACTAAAGACACAAATCCTTCCTTCTTAAATCGATTTAAAATTTCATTGTACTCCACTCTTCCATATATTTCATGTTCATCCTCTATCGAATGATTTTCAAGAAATCGATTATGAAAAAAAAAGACTATTTTTTTTTGTTTACTAGTCTTTTCAAAAGAACAACTTCCTAAGAAAAATGTAATGGTTATGTAAGTAATAAATAATCTCATTCCACAAATTCCTATTTAATCACTTTTCCAAGTACATGATTGTTCTATCTTCTTTGTCATAATCCCGAAAGCCAAATTTCCTATAAAAGGATTGAGCATCTTTTGTTATTAGATACCAAGACTCCGTCGTATTCAAATCATCGTCAGATAAAATATGTTCAATAAGCCTTTGCGCATATCCAAAACCTCTATGTTCTTTCAAAATAAAAACATCCATTATATACGCAAAGATCACCTTGTCCGTGACTACTTTTGCAAAACCAATTTGACGCTCATTTATATACAAACCGTAGCAAATTGAATTTCAATAGACTTCAGTATTTGATGTTTAGTTCTTCCTTTTGCCCAATAACTTTCTGTTAAAAAAGAAAAAACCAACTCAATATCAATTTTATTTTTTTCTTTGGAGATTATAAGATTGGCCATTTAGAAGTTTTACAGAATACAATAAAAAAACTAATTACCAGTTTCAAATTTATAGTGTAGGGCACCAAAGGAATCCCATCAAGATTTCTCATGTTCCAATGTGCAATCATATCATATTTTCTATTTGGTTCTAAATCCAAATAATAAAACAACTTCATCCCATCATCAGAAAAACGAACGCTATCGATCTTAGGAAAGTGTTCTCGACCCATTGGACCCAAATCAGTAGAGATTCTTCTAGTCTCCATTTCTTCTGAAAATAATAAGGTCAATTTTTTGGTATTAGGGTGTATTTTATTGTCAGCTTTTAATTCGATAACTTCTTTAACAAAAGGTCTTGATTTTTCAAATATTGCCTTATAATTTAAAACTTCTTGATCAAAATACCCTGAGCTATCGACCAAGGCGACTAAAGAATCTTCATTGTTATAATCCAATTCAATTAATTCTTTAATGGCTTGAGATTTATTTACAGCTTTCGTGTAATAAGCTTCTGTAATTTTATAACCAACATAATAGGCTAAATCGCGCATTCCAAATTCATTATCCATACTGTTCCAAATCCAATTGTAGAGATTGGGTGAAAACATTTCTTTTATAAATGCAGATTTTATTTTTTCTTCGTTTTTATTTCCATATGCGATTTGTGGATTAGGGCTTTCAACATTAAGTGCTTTTTCTGTTAAAAATTCTGCAACCCCTTCTAAAACCGTTTGAGCAAGTAAGTTATATCCTACAGTTGATTTTTGTTGAGTATGAATGTATTCATGCGCATTTAGGAACACTAAATTATCTACAGGTTCTGTTTTGAAAAAACTTGGTAAATGAGATAAATTTTCTGGCAACTCATCATGTACGGTATGACTACCTCCGCATGACAATTCAGAACCTATTAAACCATGCTATCTACGTGGTGCCGTTACTTCTAAAATTGCCCATTGTAAAGTATATTTTGGCTGGTCTTAAGTCAGGATATAATTTTCTAAGCTTCTCAATTCCTTCTTTAATCCATCTTTATGTCTATCCAAATCCAATGTACTTTCTCTCATGGATTCCCAGAATTTTGGATAATTCAGCATAGATTTTATGTAGCCTTCTTTAGAATAATTTCTTGCAGCAATCATTGCGTTTTGTCCAACAGAGGCTTTATCCAAAAAATATTTCTTCAACAACTCCATTCTAATTGTTGTATCCTTACAAATAATAATAGAATCAAAGGCTTCCCAATAATTTGATACATCTTCTGTAATAATCAATCTTTCATTATTCTTGGGACTTTGACAAGCGACTGTAAAGACTAAAGAAATAAACAATCCGATTTTATTCATTGTGTTATTATATGTTTTTTCGAATTTTTGATTCCAAGTTTAAAAATTCAAGATAGATAATTTATAAATATCATCTCGCAAATTTCCAATTCAATAATACTACATTTCCATGTAGTGACATCCAAAGCTCCAACACTTAATTTTGATTTATAGTTTAACCAAATAAACCAGTCATGAAAACATTTTACTTCAACTTATTGATTTCAAGTCTATTCTTAAGTATGAATAGTATGAAGGCGCAGTCTTTTTTTAACGCAGAGTGTAGTTCAAACTTTATTTGCCAACAACCTTGTTTTGGAACTGCTCCAGATATTGTAAGCGTACCTGTATCTGGCATAGGAAATATGAACTCCACAGACAATCTCGGTATTATTGGGCTTTGGTTGGATTTTAAAAATACGTATGGTCCTATGGGTGCTCAACTGACCCTCCTGCCACCTGGTGGTCCTAGTATAGATATTGGAGGTCCTAACCCTTACCAAAACTATAGCAGTGGCGATGCAACCGCTTACGTTAACATGTCAAATTATCCTTCTCATATGAGTAACATTGGTGGCTCGAATCCATTCGAAGAAGTTAGAGCATTTGATAGTCCTTCTTTTGCACTAATGAATGATGGTTCCTTCAATGCTGATGGAAATTGGGATCTTGAAGTATGCAATACTACTGGAAGCGGAATAGATATTTATTGCATGCGTTTAGATTTTGGTAGAATTTGTCCAGAAATAACGGGATATACCATCACCAATGCTACTTGCGCCAACTCAAATGATGGAAGCATAACGATAGACAGCTGGCTGGACAGTGAAGTATGCGCAAACCAAAATGGATGTACAATTAGATACCAACTTAATGGGGGTGGATTAACTCCAAATCCCGTCTTTAATAATCTTCCGGTTGGCACACACACCATCTCAGTTATTAACGAAGCAAATCTGACTTGGGGTGTTGGTTGTAGTGGTCAAGACCTAACTTTCGAAATTCTATCAGATGACACTGAAAGCCCCATTCTTACAGATTGCGAACCACCATTTCTAAGTATAAATGTTACTAATGGTTGTTTGGGAACAGTAATGTTGGCTGATCCAAATTTTACAGATAATTGTGGTAGTCTTGCTGTTACACAATCTTTTCTAACTTGGACTGATCCAAATGGTATTACAAATTCTTTTTTAGTAACTCCTGGAGTAACATTCCCATATCAATTAGAAGTCGGTGACCATCATTTCTATTGGTATTATCAAGATTTATCAGGTAATTTTTCTACTTGTGAGACAAATGTCACTGTAGTTGATGGCATTATTCCAACCATTTATGATTGTGAAGCTCCAACCATAACAGATTATGTTAATTCGACAGATTGTGATGGGCTTGTTTTTATAGCCAATCCTCAAATATTTGATAACTGTGGTTTCCCGAATTCCGAATTAATTTGGGTAAAACCTGATTTATCAACCGAAACTTTTAGTCCTTTTACAGCAGGAAATACGTTGCCTTACAATTGTGAAAAAGGTATACATACTTTTCTCTGGACTGCAACAGATGATTCTGGTAACTCCAGCACATGTGAGACAACATTGACTATGCTTGATGATACTCCACCATCATGGATAAATGACAATGTAATTACTATTGGAGAATGCGGAGTCGACGACATTTCAGCATTAAGAATAAATGCTGAATCACTGCTTACTTACGAAGATAATTGCGATGTCAATATCATATTAACAACACCCTTAAGTCCTACCGAGACTATAATTTGTGGAAATTCTAAATCATATACGTTTGTCTATGATATAACAGATCAATCTGGCAATGTCACGACAGGAGGAATTATAGAAGTACGGATGGAAGATAATCTAGATCCTATATTGACAGGAATACCTGCTAACATTACAGTCAATTGCACAGACCCTATTCCAGACATTCCAGTTATTGGAGTTGATGTATTTGCTTCGGATATTTGTTCTGGGGATGTTACGGCTAATATCACAGATCAGACTACAATCTTACCTCAAGATTGCACTCAAGCCGGTTCCGTAAGCGAAATCATACAATACACTTTTGAAGTATTTGATGACTGTGGTCGTGTAGTAAGTGAAACTTTTGAAATAACGGTCACAGATAATCAGGCTCCTGAATGGGATCCACCATATAATGCGGGTCCAGTTGTAATCACTGGAGAATGCGGTTTAGATGATTTAATGGCTTTAGTAAATGATAATTTTCCAACGGCTACTGGGTGCTCTGGAAGCGCAAGTGTAACTCAAACAGCTTCGAGTTTTAATCCTCAATGTACCAACAGTACTTCAGGAACACATACTATAACTTTTGAGGCAGTTGATGGCTGTAATAATACAAACACTATTAATGTAGATTTCGAACTGTTTGATACACAAGGTCCTGTTTTGGCTGGTATTCAAAACAACACAAGCATTTTATGTGAGGAATCACTTCCAACTATGCCATTCATAACCGCTTTTGATGATTGCGAAGGTGACTTGACGTCATCTATTGTGCTCACTTCATCCTCAATCTTTGGCAACACTTGCGATTTAAATTCTATTTCTGAAACCTTAATCTATACCTGGGAAGTAGAAGATGCATGTGGAAATACAAATAATTATACTTGGGAAGTTGACATAATAAATGATTTTGAAATAAACTTAGGTCCTGATATAGGGTCTTGTCAAGGAGATACTGTAACCCTAGATGCCGGTGAGCCAAACAGTACGTATTTATGGTCGACAGGAGCAACAAGCCAAACCATTCAAGTTACTCAAGCTGGGGCTTACTTTGTTACGGTTACGGCTCCTTCCAACTGTTGCTCTGAAGATCAAATTCAAGTAACGTTTAACAATAATCCAACGGCCACAGCAACTGGAACAAATTTAAATTGCCAAAATCCTACATCAACGATTATGGGTAATTCTTCTATACCAAACTCAAGTTTTTCTTGGAACGGACCAAATGGATTTACTAGTACAGAGCAAAATCCAATAGTTTCGGTCGAAGGCAATTACGAATTAACAACCACAAGTCCAATGGGTTGTTCTGATACAGATATAGCAGTTGTGACACAAGATGCAGGATTACCAAACCTATCTGTTACAGGTGGAACGATAGATTGCACCAATCCAGTAATAACTTTAATGGCAAGCTCGACTACCCCCGGAGTAAATTATATGTGGACAGGGCCAAATAATTACATGAGTGCTCAACCCAATTCTACCGTAAACATTCCGGGTAGTTATACCGCAACTGCAACATCACAAAATGGTTGCAGCATTAGCCAAAGTGTCGAGGTAATGGAAGATACTTCACCACCTGTATTTTTGAGTTTTGGAGATACAATATCTTGTTTTAACCAACAAGCAATAATAGAGGTTACTTCATCTCAAAATGGATTAACTTATTCCTGGACGGGTCCAAACAATTACAATTCTAATTTGGCTTCCAATACCGTAACAGAGATTGGACAATACATTGTAAATGTAATGGGATCAAATGGATGTAGTAATTTAGATACCATACAAGTTATTGGCAACACAGACTCACCTGATCTTTCCGTTGGCGCTAACCAAACGATTGATTGCAATGAAAATCAGGTAGCAATTTCTGCAGCGAGTTCAAACAGTAACGTAAATTTCCAATGGTCAGGACCTAACGGATATAATTCGACGACTTCTTCTGATTCTGTTTCTACCCCTGGAAATTATATAATAGAAATAACCGGTACAAATGGATGTACCAGTGTTGATACCGTTGTAGTCTCTCAAGACATCAATCAACCTAATATTTCTACACAAGTTCCTAGTATAATTACGTGCAATCAAAATTTCGCTATCATAAATGGCAATAGTAACACTTCTGGAGCAAGCTACCTTTGGTCAGGACCCAATGGTTTTAGCTCTAACTCAAACATGGATTCAGTTACGGTTGCGGGAATATATTCCTTGACTGTAACTGCTCCAAATGGCTGTGCTATTACGGACTCGTTAACAGTTCTTGAAGATATAGAAACACCTATTCTAGAAGCAATGGGTGCAGTGATAGATTGTGGAACTACAAGTGTAAATATTAGTGCTAGCTCTCCTACTTCTGGCGTTACGTTTGCTTGGACGGGTCCGGGTAATTTTACTAGCGCTATGCAAAACCCTACAGTAGACGAAGTTGGGACGTATATCGTTGTTGCAACAGCAATGAATGGATGCACAAATTCTGTTTCAGTTGAAGTATTACCGGATGCAGATGCTCCAAATTTGACATTGACTGGTGCGCATATTGATTGTTCTAACCCTACGGCAACATTAGAAGCAAATTCTACAACGTCTAATGTTGTTTATGAATGGAACGGCCCAAATAATTTTAGTTCTAATGATTCTATTATTATAGTAAACCAAGCAGGCGAATACAACATAATACTTACAGGTTCTAATGGATGTTCGACGCAATCTTCTTTTAATGTACAAGCAGATTTTAATGTTCCGAATTTCAGTTTTACGGCAGGAGAATTAAATTGCTTGGATAGTATGACTCAGATAATTATAACAACTGATGATTCATTAACGTATTCTTGGAATGGGCCAAATGGATTTGCTTCGGCTGAGCAAAGTCCTTTCGTTTTTGAAGCTGGAGAATATACAGTAGTAATAGAATCTGCAAATGGATGTTCCGATTCTTTAACGCTTATGATAGATGAAGACATTGAATTACCTCAATACAATTTCACCCAATCTTTTACACAGGATTGTGAAGATTTCGAACAAACATTTATAACTCAAATTGGTAATGATGCTTCCATACTATGGAGTGGTCCTAATGGATTTAATTCATCTGACGACACCATTCGTATTACAGAACGTGGGGATTATATTTTAAATGTAAATGGAGACAATGGCTGTAGTATTATGGAAAGCTTTACAGTTGATCCAACGGTAGAATATCCTGAAATAGAATTTGATGCCTCAGTTGATTTTCTTGAACTTAACTGCACTATGGATGAAATAAACGTACCAATTTCTCTAGTTGATCCTACACACACCGTGGAATGGACTGGACCAAATGGATTTAGTTCTAATGTTATTAACCCAACCATTAATGAACCGGGCGATTACCTTCTGATTGTAACTTCTAACACATTATGCACCTTAGAATTTGATTTAAATGTAGAATCAAATACCGCACCACCAGCATTATTGGTAACGGGAGATACATTAATTACTTGTGATAATAATACGGCATTTATCATTGGTATTTCAGCGGATGCGATTTCATTTAGTTGGACTGGACCAAATGGATTTACAGCTCAAACAGAATCCATTAACGTAGGGATAGAAGGCACGTACAACTTAGAAGTTATCGGAAGTAATGGTTGCACAAATACATCGTCTATTGTAGTCAATGCCCAAAGCGAACTACCGACGATATCAATCGACAGTGACAATATCTTCCCATGTTCAGCAAACGAATTGGTAATCACTGCGAGTTCAGCTAACTCAACTGATATTTTTAGTTGGCTTGGACCTAATGGATTTACTTCGTCCGAAAAATCACCAGTTGTAACTGAAACTGGAGTTTATGTACTAACGGTAACTTCAGACGCCGGTTGTGCTGCTACACAAAGTGTAGAAATTTTAGAACCACCAGTAATTGATGCTGTTATAAATTCTACCGTTTCAAATTCGACCAACAATGGGACTGCAAATATTACAATCACGGCGGGAGAAGGACCGTTTACAATCGTATGGGATAACGGCGATGAGGGAGAATCTACAGAGAATTTGAGCAGTGGACCTCATACAGTAGAAGTAACTGATTCGTATGGTTGCATCATGATTTTTAATTTTGTTGTAGATGTTAATACTGCAGTAAACGACCTCACAAATTATGGCTCAGGTAAAATATTTCCAACCATAACAAATCATACACTTAACATAGAATACGATTTTTATAATCGCTATGATTTACGTGTTAAGGTCATAAGTTTAAGAGGTCAACTTATCAAAGAGTTTTCTTATGAAGATGTAGCTCAACTAAAACATAAGTTGGATGTCTCTCAATGTGATCAAGGCACATATCTTTTGTTGATCCAAGTTAGAGATTATATTCATACCGAAAAATTTATTGTTGTAAAATAGTTTTTTCAATCGATTTATTGACTAGCTAAAGAGCTTTGAGTTTAGACTCGAACTCTTTAGTTAGAATTATTCTCTATGTTAGTTGAATCTATACTACTCTACCCCAGGGATTAGAAAAGTATAACTAAGATCTTTTTAAGTAACTACATTTCCATGTAGTGAAATCACAATGATCAAGCTTTACTTTTAAGTATAATTCAATCACAAAATTCCTATTGAAATGAAAAGCATTCAACTATTGATGGTATGGTGTTTTTGTGCCTTATTTGTCATTCAAATGAATGCGCAAGACATCGAAAGCCTAGGTGGGAAACCAATAGAGTTAACTGGAAATATAAGTATTGGTTCGTCTTTATTTAATGCTACTGGAAAACAAAGTAATAGGAGTCCTTTTTCTTACTTTATTTCGGCTTCACCAACCTTATCCATTTATGGTTTTGACATTCCCTTTAGCTTTCAATACAGAGACCAAGAAGGAAGTGCTTTTAATCCATTCAATACCTACCAATTTCGGCCTAGTTACAAATGGGCTGCTTTGCAAGTTGGATCTACCAGCGTTTCGTTTCAACCCTATGTTCTGAGTGGTCAAATCATCAAAGGTGCCGCACTAGAACTCAATCCTGGAAAATTTGTTTTTGGTGTTGTTTATGGAAACATGGTTAATCCATTGGCTCAATTGGATAGCACGGCGCTAATTGATGAAGTCTTCGAAACATATTCGAGAAGGGCACTATCTATAAAAATTGGCTATGGATCTTCTACTAATTACTTTGAATTATCTGCTTTGAAAGCTAAAGATGATTTGGCCAGCATAGAAAAAAGAAAAGGAAGTGAACTTAAAGCAGAAGAAAATTTAGTTCTAGGAACCAGCTTCGGAATTTCACCTTTTAAATGGTTCTATATTAAAAGTAATCTTGCTGGAAGTGCTTACACTGCTAACCAAGAAACAAGCAAGATATTAGAATCTAAAGATTTTTTAGAAGCAGAGGAAAAATATGGAGAACTGCTAACACTTAATGCCTCTACAAAATTACAATTTGCTGGTGATGTCAAAGTTGGGTTAAAATTCAACAGGTTCGGAATCGGAGCAGAGTATAAACGGGTAGATCCTCTTTACAAAAGTCTAGGAACGTATTATTTCCTCGAAGACTACGAAAATTATTTATTGACTTTTAATTTCTCTCTTTTTAAAAATAAAATAACTTTCATGGGAAAAGGTGGATTCCAACGAAACAATCTCAATAATTTAAGATCAGTAACAAACGAGAGAAAAGTTGCAAATGCCAGTCTAAATTTAAGAGCTAGTTCAAAATTAAATATTGCATTTAGATACAGTAATCTCCAAAGTGATCAAGGACCGGGCTTACAGGAAATAAATGATTCTACTAGACTCACAAGATCCACCAATAGATACTCTATTATGCCAAGATATTCTTTTGGTTCTAAAGATAGAAAGTCCAGCATTGTATTGACATTAAATTATCAAGAATTAGAAAACCTGTTGGGTGTAGTTGACGAACCTAATGTGATCGAGAATTACACCTCATCGTTAAGATACAGCATAAATTTCAGGCCAACGAATACGAGCCTTTCGATCAATTTTATTGGAAATAAAAACACCATTGCCATGCAAGAAAGACAGCGTATCGGATCAACTATAAATGTTGGGAAAGGCATAAAGAAAAACACCATTAAGATAAATACTTCCATCGGATATCTTCGAAATTTCCTAAATGATGTAACAGATGGTCAAACATGGAATACTGGATTAAATCTTAACTATAAGTCCAAACAAGGCATAAGATCATCGTTAAGATTTAATTATTTAAATCGACAAGGAGGCATCCAGAATTTTCAAGAATTCAGACTAATCACAAAACTTTCTTATACACTTCAACCATCAAATTAATAAGATGAAAAATTTTAAAAAGATTTCGTTATTACTACTTGTAATCAATTTATTTTTTTGTTTTAAGATAATCGCACAATATCCTATTTCTGTAGATATTGCCTTATCTCCTCCCTACCCTTATACCATAGATGAATACTTGGATTTATTTAAAGAAGATATCATTGTAATCGAAAATTCTTCAGCTCAAGATATAGAAGCTTTTTTTGTGCTATCAATTTCTGAAGTTAATGGAGGTCTAAATGTAACATTCAATCCCAATAAAACAGAATCAGCAATCATCGAAAGTGGTCTGCAAACCTTAAGCCCTGCAGATGTCGAAAATCTATTCGGAAGCGATCCTACAAGAACATTGCAAGGATTAACCCCACAACAGCAACTTGCAATTATCCAAAATGGACAACTGCCTGAAGGAGAATATGAGATTTGTATCGAAGCTTATGATGAAATGGGGGCTATGCTAATAGATCCAGTGACCAACATGTGCAATACGTTTTCTGTAACCTTTCCCGAAAGACCAGTAATTTTTAATCCATTACAAGATGACCTCATTGATATTAATGATCGAATGATATCCTTTAGTTGGCTTCATTTTGTTCCTGATCCCGAAATGGCGTCTAGATTAGAGTATACCCTTAAGCTTGTGGACATGACAGCTCAAAATCTTACCGATCCAATTAGTGCCATGGTGAATGAGAGTGTATTTGCTGAAGTTGATATTAATTTAGGCAATTCATTTTCATACGATGTAATTCCTGAGTTTGGTGGGATACAATTTGGTAATGGACACTTAATTGCCGCAAGGATTACCGTTTCTGATCCCGAAGAATTGTTACCTAATGATAATCAGCATAGCGAAGTAATAACTTTTAGGTATGGAGAACAGGTGACATTGGACATAACAGATCTACCTTTTCCGATTATACATTCTCCTGTAGCCTATCAAGCCGGCATAGGAAACAATAATCAACAAGAAATCGCTTATCTCCCTTATGATAAAGAACTATTAATGGTACCTGTAGAGTGGTCTCATAGTTACAACTTAGACATACATAGCAATGTCGAAAACGCATATCTTGAAGAATCAAAAAAAGGACTAACGTATGAGCTCATTATTTTTGACATGGATAAACACAAGGTTCAGAGTTTTAATAAAAGTCATTTACAAAAGGAATTATATAAGGACAAATATCTGTACCATGAAGACATAGAACGATCCTTAATTAAATTCTATAAAGGAGAGTCAGGTCCAAGGAAATTTATAAAAGATCATAAGTACGCTATTGCAATTAGAGCACGTAGCATAGATAGTAGGTTTTTACCAAGCGAAAAAGGCTATTCAGATGTAAAATACTTTGTTTTTGGAGATAAACCCTTACCTCCTAGTTTAGAAGAAAATTGTGGCGGTAAATGTTTAGCTGTAATTCCTGAAGATAAAACAGAAGCTGAAATGTTTGTAGACCAATCCTATTCAATTGGACATCATACGATGAAAGTGACTGATGCTAAAATAGATGAAAAAAATGGAGGCAATTATGGAACAGGAATTATAGAAACAAAAATTAAAAGTTTTGATCTTAAAATTAAAGTCAAATTTTCTGGTTTAAAAGTTAATAAACAAGGGAAAGTTTTTGCAGGAACTGCAGAGGCCCAACAAGAACATTTAGCAGGTTCTGATAAGCTTGTCAGTTTTGCTGCTTCAAATTCATTAGACTTAGACCACAAAGCTGTTGCGGGTTTAACCTCAGGGTTGAAATCTGCAGGAAGACTTAGTAATGCATTGGTAGGTCGGGAAACCTCACTTCCCATTGGTTTAAGCACAGAATTTGAAGATTATAAATTTTCTCTTGCCATCACTGAGATGAAATTCAGTGCATTAAATGCTGAGTTATCATTATTGTTAAGCGTATACGTTCCTGAATGGGGAGAATATCAACCGGCCTTCGGTGCAAGTAAAATTTGCTTTACGCCTTCAGGATTAGGAAGTGTTGTTAAAATAGACTTAGCTAAAGATTTTCCTATCATGGGGACAAATGGAAACTTAGTTATAAAATCTTCAAAAGAAAGTGAAAATGGTCAAGGTACATATATAATAGTAGACTGTCATTGGTTTCGGGAATTTCAACTTACTGCTGAAATTGCAGTACCCAATTCTGTCCTAGTTCCAGAAAATGAAAATGGTGAAATAATCGATGGAAATTCTAAAATAAGCCTATCGGGTACCATTTCTAAATCAAAGGACATTATTATTTCGGCTTCGTTATCTCCATCGCAAATAACTGGTTTAGAAGGTTGGGGTATAGAGGCTGAAAACGGTTATTATGATGGATCAGAATTATCTAATCCGCCAGGTATGGAGTTCCCCACTGGTTATGAGAGAGACCCAAGTGAGCGCTTGTGGAAAGGTGTTTGGTTTTCAAATATTAAAGTAAAGGCCCCACCCGAGTGGTCTTCAGATGAACAAAGATTGGAAGGTGGTATTAATAACCTAATTTATGATAAGGACCAGGGGCTTTCACTAGTGGGAATCGTAGAGAACATTATATCAATAGACAAAGGAACAATAATGGGTTTTGGTGTTTCTGTAGATTCACTTAAAATAGATATTGTCCAAAACAATTTCAATAAAATAAGCTTAAGTGGTGATTTTGCTTTACCCATATTTGATGATGGTCAATATCTAAGATATACAGCATTGGTAGATGCCCAGAAACAAATGCTTTATAATGGAGACAAAGGAGAGCAAGAAAAAAATTCTAAAGGAATATCCTTGGTTGTAGTAGCCAATAAAAAATATCAAGCTACAGGTTATGACATGGATTGGTTAAAATCAAGAATGAAAATAGATCCAAATTCTGAAATAAAACTTGAAAAAAACGCAAACCAAAGAATATTCAGAGCAGTAATATCTGGCGAAATGATAATTCAAAGTGATAGATTGACTACTGCGCGAAATTTGGATCCTGCAGGTACGCCAAATGTCCAAATGCCAGGATTAAAATTTACTAATTTCGAAATTAGCAAAACGAAAACCTATGGTAATGGCCCAACCAATCAACCTCTCCCTGGTGAAACCGACGACAAATTGGTCTTTAATAAACCCAATTTTGAATTAATGGGCTTTCCTTCAATTGGTGGTGATGACAAGGAAAATAATGAACAAAATAACCCCCTTACGAATAAAGAGGAACAAGCACAACAACAAGATTTAAGAAATAGAAAATCAGCTAAAATGAATGGTTTTCTTTTAACACTCGACAACGTTGACCTTAATATCGAAGCCACTAAAGCGTCGTTATCCGTGACGGCTACTGCATCTATAATTGGCAATCAGAATAAAAAAGGGTCTTATTCTCTTTCAGGTACAGGCGGATTCACTATAAATTCAACCATTCCAGAAGGTAGTACGTCCATGAAATATCAATCTTTCGAACCGGATTCTATTTTAATTGATGGTTTAATAGGACCAGTAGTTATTAAAGGTAAGATTGGGTTTTATAAAGATGATCCCATTTTTGGTAAAGGTGGTGTAGGAAGATTGCAAGCAACAATGCCATTAATCTCTGGTGAAGTTGAAGCTAGGTTTGGAAAAAAAGAAGATACACAAGAAGCTTCAGGTTTTGAATATGGCTATGTCTTTTTAAGTATAGATAGCAAAAAAGGATTTCCTGCTGGGCCTATTAATATTCATGGCGCTAATGGTGGTTTATACATTAATATGGCCGACAAAAATCCTCAAGAAAGCCTTGCATCTGCGAGGTATGTCCCAGATGCATCAAAGCAATTTGGTTTTAAAGCAGGCTTAACTTTTTCAGTAGCCGATCGTTCAACATTTTGGGCGAAGGCAACTTATGGAATGTTGTTTAACAATGATATGGGTATTTCCGAAATATCGCTTGACGGTAGTGCATATATGCTTCAAAAAGAACCTTATGAAGCAGTCGAGCTAGTAGAAAATGATGATGGGGTTAGCGTCCCAACCAGAGTAGATGGCGTTATGGCTACACTTAATTCTAAATTTAATATGGCTGACAAAAAGCTTAGTGACTTTTCCATTGACGCAAATTTGGACGTGTATATGAATATTAATAATGGTCAAATTATTGGAAATTTAGGTGATAATAAATTAGTAGAAGGAAAACTTAAAATCAGTAAAAATGATTGGAGTTTTATTATGGGCCATCCTAGTATCCCAGGATCAGCACTTGCAATTATGCCCTTTGTTGCCAATGCTGAGGCAAGTGCTTATTTAATGATGGGCGAAAACGTAGGCTTTGAAAAAGCTATAATACCACCATTCATTACTAAATTACTTAATAAAAATTCTAAATCTACCAATGATGAAGACAATACGTCAAATTTCACGTCAGATAACATAGTTTCAGAAACTACAAAGATAGAGAGAGGAGATGGTTTTGCTATGGGGCTTAATGTAAAAGCTACAGCATTAGCAAAGGAATCTATTCTTTATGCCAGATTAAATGGTATGCTAGGGTTTGATTTAAGTTTGGTTGATTTTAAGGGTATTACATGTGACCAAACTGGAGATAAGATAGGATTAAATGGATTTTACGCTGAAGGTTCTGTTTACGCGGGACTAGAAGGCGAGGTTGGTGTAGATGTTGATTGCTTTTTATATACTGGTGAAATTTCATTAATCGAACTTTATGCCGTTATGCTTTTGGAAGGAGGTTTCCCCAATCCCAACTTTGCAAAGGGAAGTGCTGAAATGGGTTTTAGCGTATTGGGAGGCACAATTACTGGAGATATTGATTTTGATTTCTCAGTTGGTGAAGAATGTATTAAATTAAACCCTAACCCATTTGCAGGAGTCAATTTTATAGCAGGAGTTACTCCTGCTGACGAAGGAGAAAATGCCTCTGTTTATGTAAATCCAATTGTTTCTTTCGAAAATAGAATGGGTACATATCGTATACACACTCCCTTCGTAGATGGAAAAAGACGTCTTAGAACCTTTGAAGTAAAAAAGGTAGACGCATATTTAAAACATGGAGGCCAAAAAGTAGATTTAGATGAAACTATAAACGAGAATGAAGAACTAAAATACACCTTAAAAACAAATGAAATCTTAAAAGAAGATGCTGAATATCAAGCTTACTTTAAAGTAGGTGTTTATGAAAATGGAGAACTATTAATGCATGAAGGATCACCAGTTGTACAAGATACTAGTTGGACATTTAATACTGGAATAAAGCCAGACCATGTTGACAAAAGAAATGTTACAATAGCCTATCCTTTTATAGATGAAGAGCACTATCTAATAAATGAAAATGTAAACAATAAAGGCCTTATAGGATTTGACAAACGCGATCTAGAGATATGGAGACATAGTAGTGCTATTGGCTATACTTCTGAAAGTAATTTCGAAAAAATGGATTGGGAAAAGTATATACAACAATGGAGATCAAAGCCGAAAATAGTTATATCGGAGGAATACAATCCAGCCAATGGTGGGGATGAGATTGACATTGAAGGTAAAAATATAGTTTACGAAACGGAGGACTTTAATCTTATAAATGGTGGTACTGCAATAACCTATGATTTTATTCCAAGAGCTGATCTAAAAAATAATACTACATATACAATAGATATTATAAGATCACATTATGAAAATCCAGATTTCAAGCTAGAGACTGAAGATTTAGACAATCTTACAACCCAAACTGAAGCGGGTAGCTATACCTATAAACGAGATGGAAAAGTATACACCAATTATGAAAAGAATAAACCTGAAGATTATGTTATTATGAGCTATAGTTTTAGGACAAGTAAATTCGATAGTTTTAAAGACAAAATAAAAGAGAACATAAACGTTGCAATAGGTGTGCCGAGTGAGAATAATAATCTTAATAGTAATTCGACTGCACAAATTACACAATATGAGATTAGAAATGGTGAGCGTTTTTCAGAAGACGAAATTAATTATCGAAAAATAACGGAAAACCAAAAACCAGCATATGGGACTATTCGAATTGCTGAGATTTATAATAAAGAAGGCGATAGTTATGATTACTTCTTTAAATTAATGAGAGATTTTCTCATTGCTGCGAAAAAATATAAAGGAATTTCATCATATTCAGGATCTGATCTTGAAAATGAATATAATTGGGTCAATATAAACAATCTAGAAGCTAACCTCAGCCTTGAAGATCAGATTGCGTTAAGATATAACGTGACCGAAAAGAACGATGTCTTTGATAATAGCAATAGTATTATTCAATATCATACAAGAGATCTTATGTCATCAAGAGACAAAAATGATTTTATTTTTTTCAAACTCATGTTTTGGGATAAGTTTTCCATCCCCGATTATAAATATTTGAAAGATTATCCATCAAACGTAACCGATTTGGATGATAAAATTGAATCAGAAATGAATAATAAAGATCATTTTAATCTTTGGTTTTCACATCGAGTTCCGGTTATTAGCGAGGATAATATTGTTGAACAAATTACTTCTTATTTTTCAAGAGAGGCAAAACTTTATTAATACAGTTATGAAAAACATTATAATAATTTTACTAGCGTATATTCTAGCTTCGGGGACTTTAAACGGACAAGATCCTGCTCTAAATGGAGAAGAGATTGGAAAAACCTATCCACTTGAATTTTATTCTAAGAAAAAAGAAGAAAAGAAACAACTAGACATCGAACTTATATATAAATCCATAAAAGAAGGAATAGAACTAAGATGGGCACCAACAAACACTTCTACCTGGTTTAAAGGGATAGACTATGGATATACGATCGAAAGATTTGTTTATGAAGTGGATGACAATGGCAAATTGGGAGGTTATTTTGAAACCATTGCAACAGGGATTAAACCTTGGGCAGAAGCCGACTGGGAAGGGATCGTATTAGAAGATCGACCGTATACAGCAGCAGCATATATGAGTATATACGGCAATGATAGAGAAAACGCTGGTTTTGTAAAGCAAGCCAGAGATCAACAAAATAAATTGGCTTATAATTTATTAGGCGCGGATTTAGATAAAGAAGCCGCAATTGCTTCTGGACTGCACTATTTAGTTTCAGAAGAAGACAAGAAAAAGCTTACTTCTGCATACATAATCTATACGGTTAACCCTATCACCAATGAGAGTTCTGATACGACCATGAGGTTAATAACTTATGATGAAGAAGCCATAGATTTAATACCAAAAATGAATAATCCAGAAGAAGATGAAAAGATGGTAAAACTTTCATGGCCTAACACAGCAGAAACAGGTTCTTATACAGCTTTTTACGTCGAGAAATCTAAAGATGGTAACCATTGGAATCGACTTACTAAAAAACCTTTTTTAAATGCTGTGACTGACGAGAGGAGAACAAATGATTATGTAGTGTATATGGATTCTTTGGAACAAAATTACGACCCACATTATTACAGAATAATAGGAATTGATGCATTTGCAGACGAATCTACTCCTTCAGAACCTATAAAGGCTCAAGGAGTAGATCGCACAGCCCCTGACGTACCAAGTAGTCTTAAAATAGTCGAAAATGAAGATAATGATTTGGCTCTAACTTGGCAATGGGACAATAGATCTCAACATGATGATGTTGTGGGATTTGATGTGTATAGAGCCAATGATTCAAATGGCCCTTATAAAAAAATAAATGAAACCCCATTATCTCTAAATTCTAAAACGTATATCGATAAAACCGTAAGTGGAAATAAAACCAATTACTATAAAATCGGTGTTGAAGATAAAGTTGGAAATAAAAGTGAGTCTCTTTATTCTGCAGGTTTTTTAAAAGATCAAACACCACCTCAGCCCGTAACTGATCTTATTGCAGAGGTACAAGCAGATGGCAAAATGTTGCTAAGTTGGAAGGCGTCTTCTGATGAAGATATTCTCGGATACAGAGTTTTTTATTCTTTATTACCTGATACAGATTTTGTTGTAAAGCCAGGTCGACTTTTATCCAACACTCACTTTGTTGATTCGCTTAGGCTCAATACGCTAAGTGAGAATGTATATTACTATGTGAGTACCATAGACTACAGTTATAACATTTCTGATCCATCCGAAATTATAAAAGTAAAAAGACCAGATATCATCCCACCAACTCCATCCATTTTTTCAGACTACAAAGTATCTGTTGGTCAAATAAAACTAACTTGGATTAAAAGCACAAGTGAAGACGTCGCCGAAATTAAAATGCTCAGAAAAACCCCAAATGGCATATGGCAACAAATTGAAGATTTCGATCCTCAAAACGCCATCTACATAGATACTAATACAGAGCAAGGTCAATTTTATGAATATACGCTTTTGACAATAGATGATGATGGTCTTGAAACCTATTGTGCAAATAACTTGGTACTAAGGGCTAAAAGTTCATTTTTTCTAGAAGATATTCAGATCATTAAAATAGATAGCAAAAAAGATTCTAACTCAATATCATGGGAGTATCCTGAATCGGAAAAATATTCGTACGTACTGTATAGATCAGAAGGTGATAATCCATTACTTAGTTATGAATATATAAAAGGAACGAATAATTTTGAAGATAAAAATTTGACAAAAAATAAAACATTTCAGTATGCGATCAAGGCTGTAGCTGAAAACGGAAAAGAATCTAGGTTATCTAAAATTGTTAAATCCAAATAAGCATTCTAAAGAAATTAAACTATTATAGTAACTTAAAACAACCAAAAATAATATAAGAGATGGATTCGATAAAAGTAGCAGTAATAGAAGACGACAAAACGGTTAACCATAGCCTGAAAATGGCTATTGACATGCAGGTTATGATGCAATTATCTTTTACAAGCTTTAGTGTTGAAGATGCACTCAAACGCATGGAAATTGACAATGATATTGATGTATTGTTATTAGATATAGGCTTACCGGGTATGACAGGCATAGAAGCCATTCCTCTACTCAAGAAATTAATTCCAAAAATGGAAATAATAATGCTTTCTTCATATGAAGAATCCGAAAGAATATTTAACGCTTTGTGTGCAGGTGCTTGCTCTTACATCTCTAAACGGACCTCGCTCAAAAGTATTATGGATGCAATACATATTGTGTCTAATGGCGGATCATATATGTCACCTTCCATTGCTCGAAAGATTGCCAATCATTTTTTACCTAAAAATAACATCTTAAAAGATAGACTGACTGAAAGACAACTTGAGATAGTAAAGCATTTGGCAGATGGAATGAACTATCAAGAAATCGCAGATAAATCTTTTGTTTCAATTAATACCGTTCGATTCCATATCAAGAAAATTTATGAAATCCTTCAAATCAACTCAAAGATGAAGTTAATAAAACTGTATAATGCGTAGTGGTTAGACAGATTTAATCATAAATTTATTTTATCCTTTGTTAATAGTTACAATAAACTTTAAAGTAAATTTATACAACCAACCAATTGATCATGTTTAAGCAAATAATTCTTTGTATTGTTTTATTATTAGAATCCATTTTTTTAACTGCACAAATAAAAAAGGATTCTATCTATCGGGATTCATTGCATCATGAACTCAAGATTGCCCTTAATAAGAACAATACAGTTGCAGAAGCAGATATCTTATACAAATTCTTCAATTCTTATTTAAGATCTAATCCTGATTCTTCATGGTTTTATGCAAACAAGGCATTGGATATTTATAAAGATTTAGAGTTAGAAGAAAAAAGAATCTCAATTCTTATGAGACGTCTAACGATGAACGTTGATGAAGAGAGACGCAAAGAAATTTCCAATTCAACTAAAGAGTTAGAAGATTTTACTTTTTCTACAAAAAATGATTCTTTAAGTGGACAGGTATTTTACAGGCTTTCTAATTATTATAGAATGAGAAAAGACCTGCCCAAAGCAAGTAGCTTAATTGCAAGTGCGATTGAAACTTTCACTAAAGTACCAGATAGCTTTTACTTAGGGCACGCTTATCATCTTAAGGCATTACTAGTCAAGAGCAATATAGATTCGGCCAGTTTTTTTTATAATAAAGAAATTGAAATTGGTAAGGCAATAAACGATCAACAGATGATTGCAAGTGGTATGGTTGGAAAGGCAAATAGTCTAGTTAGAAATGGTGATTTGGACGAAGCGTTAGAAGCCTATGAAAAATGTTTAGTGATGTTTGAAGCTATTGAAGATAAAGACAATGCCATGCTTATTTATGGCAACATATCTAGAATTTATAACCATACAGGAGAATTCGAAAAATTAATACCTTATCTCACAAAGTCGCGCAAGATCGCAGAAGAAACCAATGACATTGAAGAATTGCTTCGGATTAGCCTAACACTGGCCAATTCTAATCTCATGTTAAAAAATATGGATGATGCTATTTCAATCATAGAGAAAAATATTGCGCTGGCTAAAAAGAATGGTTTAGAAAATAGAATTGGCAGAAACTATAGCTTATTAACCAGATGCTATTTAGAATTAAATGATACCATAAAGGCGTTGGAGCAAATTGAACTTCAAGAAAAATTATCTAAGGAATACAATCTCACTTATGAATTGGGTTCCGCCCAATTCAATAAAGCTAAAATAGCACATGCTCGTGGTGATTTTGAAATAGCAAACCAGCTTTATAGGCGTGCGGCGGAGGATATCGAGAAATCAGGAAGAGTTTCTACTGTAGGTCAAGTCTACATAATGCATGCGGATTTGTTTTATGAATGGCAAAAAACAAATTCCATAGAATTTAATCAAAATATTAATAATAATGAATTAAATAACTTGCTCTTCAAAGCTAGAAATGCAGTGGAAAAAACAAAGCAAATTGGACTCTATGAAAATGTCTACAAATTGGCTATAAAAATAAGTGAAGATAAAGGAGATTTAAACTCCGCTTACGCCGATCAAAAAATTCTTATCACTTATATGGATAGTGCATATCAAAATGCCAAGACGGATGCACTAGCAAAATATACGGAAGAATTAAACAGCATAGAAAAAGATAAAGACATTGAAAGACTTACTTTCCAAAACGAAATCGCCGCAGCAAAATCTAGTGTAATGCGCAATAGGTTTTTCGCAGGATTGATAGGACTGCTCTTGACATCTTTGGCAGGTTTTTTATACTTCTTTTATAAAAATAAGCTCAAAAGAAAAGAAGAGTCCGAAAAAATTAGATCTCGTATTTCCAGTGACCTGCACGACGATGTTGGATCCATTCTTACAGGTTTAGCCATGCAATCCGAGCTTTTAGAAATGAATGTTCCTAGTGAACAAATCCAATCTTTTAGAAATATCTCTGAGATGAGCAGAAAAGCAATGCATCGTATGCGAGATACCGTCT
>CANNZV010005729.1:0-24074 GCA_947561585.1 Caprella mutica | reverse complement strand
GTAAGAGACGCAGGAGAGTAGACCTAGGGACTGCCGGTAATAGCACGTGGCACACTAAGGTAACTGATGAGAAAAAATAAGTTATTTTATCAAAACAACAAATTAATTGATGGAAAGTCGCTAGTTTTAATTTATAACTCTGTGGTATTTTAAAGAAAGGTAAGCAAGATTTGTAAAGGTAAGCAAGATTTGTAAAGAAAAGCAAGATTTGTAAAGAAAAGCAAGATTTGTAAAGAAAAGCAAGATTTGTAAAGAAAAGCAAGATTTGTAAAGAAAAGCAAGATTTGTAAAGAAAAGCAAGATTTGTAAAGAAAAGCAAGATTTGTAAAGAAAAGCAAGATTTGTAAAGAAAAGCAAGATTTGTAAAGAAAAGCAAGATTTGTAAAGAAAAGCAAGATTTGTAAAGAAAAGCAAGATTTGTAAAGAAAAGCAAGATTTGTAAAGAAAAGCAAGATTTGTAAAGAAAAGCAAGATTTGTAAAGAAAAGCAAGATTTGTAAAGAAAAGCAAGATTTGTAAAGAAAAGCAAGATTTGTAAAGAAAAGCAAGATTTGTAAAGAAAAGCAAGATTTGTAAAGAAAAGCAAGATTTGTAAAGAAAAGCAAGATTTGTAAAGAAAAGCAAGATTTGTAAAGAAAAGCAAGATTTGTAAAGAAAAGCAAGATTTGTAAAGAAAAGCAAGATTTGTAAAGAAAAGCAAGATTTGTAAAGAAAAGCAAGATTTGTAAAGAAAAGCAAGATTTGTAAAGAAAAGCAAGATTTGTAAAGAAAAGCAAGATTTGTAAAGAAAAGCAAGATTTGTAAAGAAAAGCAAGATTTGTAAAGAAAAGCAAGATTTGTAAAGAAAAGCAAGATTTGTAAAGAAAAGCAAGATTTGTAAAGAAAAGCAAGATTTTTAGAGGTAAGCAAGATTTTTAGAGGTAAGCAAGATTTTTAGAGGTAAGCAAGATTTTTAGAGGTAAGCAAGATTTTTAGAGGTAAGCAAGATTTTTAGAGGTAAGCAAGATTTTTAGAGGTAAGCAAGATTTTTAGAGGTAAGCAAGATTTTTAGAGGTAAGCAAGATTTTTAGAGGTAAGCAAGATTTTTAGAGGTAAGCAAGATTTTTAGAGGTAAGCAAGATTTTTAGAGGTAAGCAAGATTTTTAGAGGTAAGCAAGATTTTTAGAGGTAAGCAAGATTTTTAGAGGTAAGCAAGATTTTTAGAGGTAAGCAAGATTTTTAGAGGTAAGCAAGATTTTTAGAGGTAAGCAAGATTTTTAGAGGTAAGCAAGATTTTTAGAGGTAAGCAAGATTTTTAGAGGTAAGCAAGATTTTTAGAGGTAAGCAAGATTTTTAGAGGTAAGCAAGATTTTTAGAGGTAAGCAAGATTTTTAGAGGTAAGCAAGATTTTTAGAGGTAAGCAAGATTTTTAGAGGTAAGCAAGATTTTTAGAGGTAAGCAAGATTTTTAGAGGTAAGCAAGATTTTTAGAGGTAAGCAAGATTTTTAGAGGTAAGCAAGATTTTTAGAGGTAAGCAAGATTTTTAGAGGTAAGCAAGATTTTTAGAGGTAAGCAAGATTTTTAGAGGTAAGCAAGATTTTTAGAGGTAAGCAAGATTTTTAGAGGTAAGCAAGATTTTTAGAGGTAAGCAAGATTTTTAGAGGTAAGCAAGATTTTTAGAGGTAAGCAAGATTTTTAGAGGTAAGCAAGATTTTTAGAGGTAAGCAAGATTTTTAGAGGTAAGCAAGATTTTTAGAGGTAAGCAAGATTTTTAGAGGTAAGCAAGATTTTTAGAGGTAAGCAAGATTTTTAGAGGTAAGCAAGATTTTTAGAGGTAAGCAAGATTTTTAGAGGTAAGCAAGATTTTTAGAGGTAAGCAAGATTTTTAGAGGTAAGCAAGATTTTTAGAGGTAAGCAAGATTTTTAGAGGTAAGCAAGATTTTTAGAGGTAAGCAAGATTTTTAGAGGTAAGCAAGATTTTTAGAGGTAAGCAAGATTTTTAGAGGTAAGCAAGATTTTTAGAGGTAAGCAAGATTTTTAGAGGTAAGCAAGATTTTTAGAGGTAAGCAAGATTTTTAGAGGTAAGCAAGATTTTTAGAGGTAAGCAAGATTTTTAGAGGTAAGCAAGATTTTTAGAGGTAAGCAAGATTTTTAGAGGTAAGCAAGATTTTTAGAGGTAAGCAAGATTTTTAGAGGTAAGCAAGATTTTTAGAGGTAAGCAAGATTTTTAGAGGTAAGCAAGATTTTTAGAGGTAAGCAAGATTTTTAGAGGTAAGCAAGATTTTTAGAGGTAAGCAAGATTTGTAAAGGTAAGCAAGATTTGTAAAGGTAAGCAAGATTTGTAAAGGTAAGCAAGATTTGTAAAGGTAAGCAAGATTTGTAAAGGTAAGCAAGATTTGTAAAGGTAAGCAAGATTTGTAAAGGTAAGCAAGATTTGTAAAGGTAAGCAAGATTTGTAAAGGTAAGCAAGATTTGTAAAGGTAAGCAAGATTTTTAGAGGTAAGCAAGATTTTTAGAGGTAAGCAAGATTTTTAGAGGTAAGCAAGATTTTTAGAGGTAAGCAAGATTTTTAGAGGTAAGCAAGATTTTTAGAGGTAAGCAAGATTTTTAGAGGTAAGCAAGATTTTTAGAGGTAAGCAAGATTTTTAGAGGTAAGCAAGATTTTTAGAGGTAAGCAAGATTTTTAGAGGTAAGCAAGATTTTTAGAGGTAAGCAAGATTTTTAGAGGTAAGCAAGATTTTTAGAGGTAAGCAAGATTTTTAGAGGTAAGCAAGATTTTTAGAGGTAAGCAAGATTTTTAGAGGTAAGCAAGATTTTTAGAGGTAAGCAAGATTTTTAGAGGTAAGCAAGATTTTTAGAGGTAAGCAAGATTTTTAGAGGTAAGCAAGATTTTTAGAGGTAAGCAAGATTTTTAGAGGTAAGCAAGATTTTTAGAGGTAAGCAAGATTTTTAGAGGTAAGCAAGATTTTTAGAGGTAAGCAAGATTTTTAGAGGTAAGCAAGATTTTTAGAGGTAAGCAAGATTTTTAGAGGTAAGCAAGATTTTTAGAGGTAAGCAAGATTTTTAGAGGTAAGCAAGATTTTTAGAGGTAAGCAAGATTTTTAGAGGTAAGCAAGATTTTTAGAGGTAAGCAAGATTTTTAGAGGTAAGCAAGATTTTTAGAGGTAAGCAAGATTTTTAGAGGTAAGCAAGATTTTTAGAGGTAAGCAAGATTTTTAGAGGTAAGCAAGATTTTTAGAGGTAAGCAAGATTTTTAGAGGTAAGCAAGATTTTTAGAGGTAAGCAAGATTTTTAGAGGTAAGCAAGATTTTTAGAGGTAAGCAAGATTTTTAGAGGTAAGCAAGATTTTTAGAGGTAAGCAAGATTTTTAGAGGTAAGCAAGATTTTTAGAGGTAAGCAAGATTTTTAGAGGTAAGCAAGATTTTTAGAGGTAAGCAAGATTTTTAGAGGTAAGCAAGATTTTTAGAGGTAAGCAAGATTTGTAAAGGTAAGCAAGATTTGTAAAGGTAAGCAAGATTTGTAAAGGTAAGCAAGATTTGTAAAGGTAAGCAAGATTTGTAAAGGTAAGCAAGATTTGTAAAGGTAAGCAAGATTTGTAAAGGTAAGCAAGATTTGTAAAGGTAAGCAAGATTTGTAAAGGTAAGCAAGATTTGTAAAGGTAAGCAAGATTTGTAAAGGTAATTAAGATTTGTAAAGGTAATTAAGATTTGTAAAGGTAATTAAGATTTGTAAAGGTAATTAAGATTTTTGAAGGCAAGTAAGATTTTTGAAGGCAAGTAAGATTTTTGAAGGCAAGTAAGATTTTTAAAGGCAAGTAAGATTTTTAAAGGTAAGTAAGATTTTTAAAGGCAAGTAAGATTTTTAAAGGTAAGATTTTTAAAGGTAAGTAAGATTTTTAAAGGTAATTACCTAAACAAGAAATGAGGAAGGTACCACCACGATGAGAATGAATTGGTAAAGACAGGAACTTCAGCCCGTAGTGGTAGCTAAGTCGTCTGACGCTCTTCACACAATATGCTGAACAATCCCTAAATAAATGATCAATGTTTTTATAAGTATAAATACTATGGCATGTAATGTTAATAATGATCGATTCAAAATTTGAGGACTATAAATAAAATTGGGTCTAGGTAACTTTCTAGGGGAACACCATTTTCACTTTGCACGAGTCAAAATAAGACTATTTACCATAGGATGTTTTCCCTCTGCGAAGACTATTCAGTGGCCACTGATCAGCTCCCCTCCATCCGCCGGGACTCTCACCGTGGACTTTACTCTGTCATGACTAGTGTGGCTTAGCGGCGATTTAAAGTCTGATTGTATTGATAGCTGGGAAGAGACTGAATAAAGTGCATCTCGTGCACCAACATTAGTTCAGTTTAGGGTAACTTTAGGGGTAAGTCAAATGTGACTACATGCTAGAAGCTATTTGGTACCCAAAAGTTACCCGCAAATTCTAAATAATAATCAAAATCAATATAAAAAAGAATACAAAAACTATCACATGCCATATTATTTAACACTCCCGAGAAGGAGATTCAAATGGTGATGCAATTTGAATATAATAGAAATAAGAGGTGAAAAATAGGCTTGAAAACGAATTATGAAAAAATTAGAGAAAATAAACATAAACAACATATATACAAGTTGTTAGTTACAAAGAACCAACAAAACAAACTGGAACAAAGAGACAAAGGAATAACTATAAAATGAACTCAACATCATAAACTCTTAATTAGAACATATTTACAATAGTAATCAAATATATTTACAACTTAGGAAAGAATCTTCCTGGTCTTCAACCCAGACGTAGCAGCAGCTCTCCGCTTACTTTTCATACATTCCGTAAAAGTTTCCAGGACTGGATCACTAGCCACTTCTACCTGTTCGTTAGGTCTCAATAGAGGAATAATGGTTGAAGAATGCCGTTTGATCAGCTCCCTGGTTTTACCCTTGAAGAGAGTTGCACCCGTAGTCTCGCCGAGATCATTCACCTGAAGCTCCTTCACAATGCACATTGGATAATTTGACGGCTTTACATAAGTTTCCTTCACAAGAACTATGTCTCCGACTTTCAAAGCTTTGTGAGTAACTTTGCGGTATCTGTCTTTATCATTAACAGCCTGGTCAATGAGTTTACTCACAAATTCCTCACTGTACACCTTGTGGATATTCTTCCTAACATTTGTTAGTTTCGCATTAACACTCCTGACTCGAGAGACGATGTCATCACAGCCAGCAGGTGCCCAATCCCGATCAGTTTGTGCACTCTGTAAAACAGGAACTAAGTCAACATTTATTAAATTATAACCATGAAGCAGCAATTCCAGAGTAATAACTGTAGGCAAATCATCTAGAGAAGAGCTCCTTAGACTTTCGGTGAATCCGACTGGTCTTTTGTTGGCAATGTTATTAATCTCACAAATTACAAATTCAAAATCCCGAAAAACAAGAACATTATTTCGTACAGCTCCAAATAATAATCGCTTGCATATCTTCACACAACTTTCCACGAGGGATCCTAACTCACTGTGCCCTTTGAAATAGTGAGTGAATTTTGTCACCTCTGCATTATTCTCTTTGAAATAAGTACTAGTTTCCAGATTGTTCAAAATATCGACAATTAGGTTTGCACCTGCAACTATCCGAGTACCTAAATAAAAAAAACTAATTGTGGCATACCATATTCAAAAGTATGGAGCTGAAATGATCTCAAGAACTCTACAGTACTCAAATCAAGAGACACCTTCAAGTTAATGGCTCTAGTCCAAAGACACGTAATGCAAAGTACATATACCTTCTGTTTAGAACCACTAATCTTAGTGCTAAAGGGTCCCATGTAATCAATAAATGCATTAGCAAATGGTATATTAACAGGGTCAATCCTAAAATCTCTGTACGGACTTTGATTAAGTTTTATGGTTCTACTGTTGAATCTCTCACAGTGAACGCATGTTCTCAGAACTTTAACTGTCGAAAAGTGACAGGGAATCCAATAATTCCATCTTAATATCGACAGACAAGAATATAAACCAGAATGCTTAAGATTCTGATGGCAATCTCTTATTATAAGAGAGGTTAATAAGCTTGTTTTAGGTAGGAGAAGTGGACAGTGCGTATCATGTTTAAATTTACCCTTCTTAAAAAGTTTACTTCCGACTCTTAACAACCCTTTTCGATCAATGAATACATTCAATTGTCTAACTGCATTAGGCATATCTTTGTGCAACGGTTGTGCATTAGTAAAGTAGTTGTATACTTCAGGGTAGTTTACAGTCTGCTCAGATCTCAAAAGTTCAAAAAATGCTCTATCTTTATATTCCGTGAAATCATGTACCTTAGATAACTTACCAATTCTCATTTTCAGTTTATCAATAAACAGTAAAGCTCTGGCTAGAGTACTAATCAATTTAGGTAAATTAGAGAATCTTTCAATTGTAATCAGAGAGGAATTAGAGACCTTACCTTCCGCACCGATAGAGACAGATTGAACAGACAGGTTAGATTCCCGTGATGGTACTTTGAAGTCCACCAAATCCTCCCTTCTTATGGAGGAATCTGTAGTTAGAAAATCTGGTCCAGATAAGTAACATGAACTGGAAAGAATTTTATGAAACAAAGATCTGGTTATACAATCAGCGGGATTCTGAATACCGTCTACAAATTTAAAGCCCACCTCATGTTTATCACACATACGTTTGATGTGATTCAAACGATTTGTAACAAATACACTGTATTTGTTCATTTTGGCTAATTTAATAAAACTGGAATTAATCCAACTTAATGCTACCATACTGTCCGAGTATACTACGAGGTCAGTTATTTTAATTGGGTTTAACAGTTTGAGGTCCAGTCAAAGCCTCTTTCATTTCTACCAAATTCTCAACACCCAAAGCAATAGACATCAGCTCCAGAGAAGGAATGCTCTTTCCCTCCAAATTCTTACTGATCATTCTGTTTTTGGCCAACAAAAAATTCACAGACCCAGTACTTTCGTCCATTATGTACAATACTGTACCATAAATGAGTTTACTACTGTCAACGAAAGCGATCAACTTGAAACTACCTGATCTGGACCCAACAAATCTTGGTACAACTGATACAGGAGCAGAGCTGTACTGCTTACAAATAGTAGTCCATTCTTTAGACTTTTCTGTTGCAAGTTCATCGTCCCAGCCAATATCTTTCTGAACTTGTAACCCATGTAGAAAAAGACGAGCTCTGTTTAATAGTGGTCCCTCAAAATTATATGGGTCGAATACTTCAGCAATACTCCTCAAAATTTCTCTTTTACTGTTGGCCGACACATTTAGGGTCTTCTTTTCAGTAGATAAAGTGTCTTCAACAGTATTCCACTTAATGCCAAACAACTTAGTCTCAGGTTCAATAGTTTCTTCACTATTAATCGTATCTCTCAATATCTTATCATTAGTAGCGAATTGCTGCAACTCAAATTTGTATGAGTTAAATATATTATTTAATTGTTCAAATGCCCATCTAAGATCACTAGAGTTATCAGCTGTCACCGCACCATTATCAACATATATCAACTGATATATTAATCTCTTTAATGTTCTAAGTCTAGATGGATCTTCTTTAGAATCAACAATCAAGATTTTAAATAATGCTAACATTAGGATTGACGGGCTACATCGAAGACCAAAACTAAGTCTAACGTTTCTGTAAACTTGAAAGGAAAAGTCATCATCTTTTACATTTCTATACCACATAAACAATAACTTATTACGATCTTTCTCCATTAATTCAATTTGGAGAAACGCTTTCTTTAAGTCAAAGCAAAGAATTTTACGGTCAAACCTCAACAATATTAATGCAATATAGAGCTTTAAATTCAAGCAAGGACCAGCGTGCATTGCTTGGTTGTGAGAAATCGAATTTCCATTCTTTATATTCCTACCAGACAAATTAGACAAAACTACTACACGGCACTTTGTAGTTTCTTTGTCTGGCTTAAATATTGGCATATGAGCTAAGAAACTGTGAGTTGGATTTTCACTGGCAAATGCTTCATAGTCATCTATCTTTTCTATAACTCCCAATGACTCCCATTCCTTAATTGCGTCATCAACCAAAACTAGTTTATCATCTTTGGAAAGTTTTTTCCTTAAAGATTTCAAAATATTCAAAGCTAAGTAATAATTAGTAGCCATCTGACCACTCAATTCACCATTCCACAACAGTGGCATTACAAGACGACCATCAGGTTTCCTACTAGCATTAGATAGTACAAAATCTACAAGTTTCGAATTTTGCTCGGAATCCAAACCGTCAATAACGTTATTTAATTTGTTAAGACAAACATCACATTCCTCTTCTAACGAAAAACTAGAATTTAAATCATTACAATCATGCCCAATCAATTCTTCATTAAATTCAATAGATTTACACTCTGTTTCAATTGTAAGAGAATTCACTATAAATTTCGAATTGGGCAAAAAATCACAACTAAACACGGCATTCAATCTTCAGACTGATCCATGAATTTCTCACAGGATAGCCTATTCGGAATATCATTCAAATTAGTGAGTAACCTGCTAAGGTCTCCTATCAACATAACACCAAGAGATGATAACATGAATACAGATTTATCTTCACCAAAACTAAAAGATTTATCATCAAAATGACGTGCAGAGTCAGCTCCAAGAATTAATCCTATATCGTCAATGACATCCTTATTATTCAAGAGAAATTGGTCGGCTAAATTATAATCTTTATTCATAAAACTCCTAGCAACTTTAGAAATACCTGGTAGCTTCAATGACATGCTAATCTTAGGTAGAACCAATGCTTCAATATTAATCACTGCTTTAGTGTCAAATACCAACTGGAATTGTACTAATTTAGTCTTATAGCTTTTAGATTCATTAATGCCGTTTATAACTAAATCAACATTATTGTCAATTATTTTGAAATCACAATCATTCAAATAGGACTCATCTACAAGATTACTCTGACTTCCAGTGTCACGTAAACATCTCACATAATTACCATTACTTAATCTACACGAAAATGTGGGAAGAACAGTATTAATATGCAAACTATGAGGATATGCTTCCATGACAATCAAATTATTTTGAGTGCGTGTGCCTGGATCAAACTTGTCAGTTTTAAATTTCTTGTCCTCAAAAGTTGGGCACAAAAAAGTAAAGTGCCATTTGTTACAAATATTGCAAGCTTTGCGGAATCTAAATTTACAATTAGCACTACCGTTATCAATATTCGCACACTTAGTGCAGCCATTAATTTGATTCAATCTTTTAATCTTATCGGTAGCTAGGGCAAATTTAGTGCATCTATTAACTGGATGACTATCAGTGTTACCTCCTTTATAACACAAAGTACAAATCTTAAAGGGATTCACAGGTTCATTAGTTTCAGTTAACACTGCCATCGAAGATAATTGATTACTGGGCAGAATTGCACATTGATTAGTTCTGGTTATCTTAAGAGTTTTTATTTTTAACAGCAACTAAATACCTTTCATTAGCCTCGAAAATATTCTCATTGATTTGTGCTAACGAAGGCCTAACATTATTTGTAATCTGTACCAATTGTTCAAGAAAAGTATCGTTCATGCCTTTTAAGAAGTAGTATTGCACAACATCCTCTATATCAATTTCTAACGTCTGAACTGCCTGTTGAATCTTTCTCATTTCTGATATGAACTTGAATGGTTCATCACCGTACGACAATTTTATGTCACTAAGTTTCTTAATAATATTAAATTTTTGCAATGAAGCAGTGGCATAAGCTAACTTTAATAAGTTTTTAGCTTCACTATATGTCTGTCTACTAGGTTCTAGTGAATCAATAAGAAGAGCTGCTCTACCACTAATTTGCTGTTTTAACAACAGCCTATCGTATTCTGAATAATTATATTTAGATGTAGTGTCTTCAAAATTAGAAATAATTACATCCAAATTCTCACCTTCGGTACTAGTAAACACAGGCAGCGGAGCTACAGGACACTTCAGTAGGGTACGGGCAGAAGGTTCAGCTGTCGTGTTTGAATTAGTTGTGTCAGGAGTCAGCAATATGATGATCTCGTTTGTTTTATCATCGTAATTCTCACATACCCCCAATTCCGTTTCTATGTCTTCTTCACTGGCCTTTTCGTACATCAAATTCACAATCCGTTTGTTTGCCTCCTTAAGATCGGTAGATATAGTTTTTGCTTTCAGCAATTTCTTTTTCCGTTCGGAATCAGAGTACGTGGAGAAATTATCTGCGTCTTTACACAATTTAGTAACCATAGCACGGAGATATTTCCGTGTATGGATTTCATTCTTTAAGGTAGACATAATTTAAATTTTAGTCTGGAAACCATAAATTAACACCTGGAAATAACACACAATTCAGATTAGTGAGAAAACTCCAGCAACAAGGTAGAGCCAGATCAGCAGCCGTCTTCAGTTACGAAGTCCCTGTTTGGGCGCCATAATGAAAAACCTAAGAAAATGATTACTCTAGAAATAATTGAGGGGAAAAATTAGATAAAAGAATTTAGTTTTTATTTAATATGTACATAATTTAATTTCCGGTTTGACATTAAGTCCTCAGGATGAAATCAGGTTGATTTGTCGTGGCCAAGTGCAGGAAAGTAGACCTAGGCGCTGCTGGTAAGAGACACAGGAGAGTAGACCTAGGGACTGCCGGTAATAGCACGTGGCACACTAAGGTAACTGATGAGAAAAAATAAGTTATTTTATCAAAACAACAAATTAATTGATGGAAAGTCGCTAGTTTTAATTTATAACTCTGTGGTATGACTAAAATTTTTAAAGACGACTAAAATTTTTAAAGACGACTAAAATTTTTAAAGACGACTAAAATTTTTAAAGACGACTAAAATTTTTAAAGAAGACTAAAATTTTTAAAGAAGACTAAAATTTTTAAAGGCGACTAAAATTTTTAAAGGCGACTAAAATTTTTAAAGGAGACTAAAATTTTTAAAGGAGACTAAAACTTTTAAAGGCGACTAAAATTTTTAAAGGCGACTAAAATTTTTAAAGGCGACTAAAATTTTTAAAGGCGAGAAAGATTTTTAAAGGCGAGAAAGATTTTTAAAGGCGAGAAAGATTTTTAAAGGCGAGAAAGATTTTTAAAGGCGAGAAAGATTTTTAAAGGCGAGAAAGATTTTTAAAGGCGAGAAAGATTTTTAAAGGCGAGAAAGATTTTTAAAGGCGAGAAAGATTTTTAAAGGCGAGAAAGATTTTTAAAGGCGAGAAAGATTTTTAAAGGTAAGCAAGATTTTTAAAGGCGAGAAAGATTTTTAAAGGTAAGCAAGATTTTTAAAGGTAAGCAAGATTTTTAAAGGTAAGATTTTTAAAGGTAAGTAAGATTTTTAAAGGTAATTACCTAAACAAGAAATGAGGAAGGTACCACCACGATGAGAATGAATTGGTAAAGACAGGAACTTCAGCCCGTAGTGGTAGCTAAGTCGTCTGACGCTCTTCACACAATATGCTGAACAATCCCTAAATAAATGATCAATGTTTTTATAAGTATAAATACTATGGCATGTAATGTTAATAATGATAGATTCAAAATTTGAGGACTATAAATAAAATTGGGTCTAGTTAACTTTCTAGGGGAACACCATTTTCACTTTGCACGAGTCAAAATAAGACTATTTACCATAGGATGTTTTCCCTCTGCGAAGACTATTCAGTGGCCACTGATCAGCTCCCCTCCATCCGCCGGGACTCTCACCGTGGACTTTACTCTGTCATGACTAGTGTGGCTTTGCGGCGATTTAAAGTCTGATTGTATTGATAGCTGGGAAGAGACTGAATAAAGTGCATCTCGTGCACCAACATTAGTTCAGTTTAGGGTAACTTTCGGGGTAAGTCAAATATGACTACATGCTAGAAGCTATTTGGTACCCAAAAGTTACCCGCAAATTCTAAATAATAATCAAAATCAATATAAAAAAGAATACAAAAATTATCACATGCCATATTATTTAACACAAGATAAGCCAGTGCGGGTAGGGATGCACGCAGACCAAAAGCGTTATTGCGAGCTTGCAAGCTGGCTGGCAAGAATGAAAAGCAGGAGGGAGACGCGCAAATCAAAAACTTGAAATCTCATCAATACGGCAAGCAGTGTCTAGCTGAGAGTCATAAGGTGAGGTGTAATTGCAATTGCGCTCGACCAATCACCCAAAATTAATGTTAATTGATTTATCTATTCAAATTTTTATTAAACATGATCTATAGTTAAGTAGGGTAAGTTTTGAGTTATCGGACAGATCCACATTTTCGATTATGTAATAAAAACAAAATTTAATAATAATTTAAAATAACTAGTTAAATAGTAATGATTATATATCTGTTTTTTTTTACACGATCGAAATGAGAAAAAGTCCAATAACTCAGATTTTCCTTATTATTATATAACTTCCATACAATGAGTAATATACTGTATACATTGTAAAATAATCACATTAATATGTATCCAAAGTAAATAGTCTATTCTGTGATATATCCCACTTCCTATTCATATAAAAATATATTTCTTTCGTATTGATGAATAAAAATGTAGTTTCGGAACGGTGGAAAATTAGAGTAAATTTCTTTTATCAACATATTGTCCACTAAATTGATCGGAAATTAAGAGACTTCATGGAAGGGAGACGCACACACCCTCCTTTTGTGGCATCTGGCTGATAACTGCCCATTGAGTATATATAAAGATGGAGGTAGCATAGCAGGGGCACAAGTGATGCCAAAAAGTGGCGCCATGGGCGTGTCTAAACCCCAGTATATGGAATATGTAGTGACAATCGAGACGTTTAGTGTACGTGACGTCATCACAGCAAGACTCTAAAATCAAATTTGTCACTACTTATCACTCTATTGTCATTGCTATGTATATTTTTTATACTGTGGTCTAAACCAATGGCGCCCCTCCCACTCACATCAGTTTAACAGAAAGCACGGAAAGGATAGGATGTGCGTGTGAGACATTCCTCATTTTAACAACTCTCTCTACCTCATGCCCTTCTCAAAACCTTACTTTTTAAAGATTTAATAGTTACTTACATGACGAATACAGATGATTTCTATGATGAAAAAGTGTAAGATTTGATTACTAACTTTGCTTTGACATCTCACTAAAACTATAATTTTATTACAGTAATAACAAGATGAACAGAGAGAATGCATGCTCAAATCATAACAAATTCATAACAATAAAATACTATTAAACCATAAAAAATATTAGAATTTAACCATGGGTCGAAGCATATACTTCTCAAAAAGAAATACAATGCTACTGACTATTTTCGACTAATTAATTGCACGAAAGTTTGAGATTAAATTACATTATAAGAAAAAAGAAGCAATGGCCCATACACGTATATCCAGAAACTTAGTGTGACGTCACGACTTGATTATTCTATAAGATTGAAGGCAAATATAAATATACTTATAACTCTTGTTGACATCTGATCAGCATGGAGAAAATATATGTATTAATTACCATACAACGGAAGTAAATAATAAATAAAAGTATTTTATGTACAAACACAATCAATATATATGTAAGGGGTTTAACTTACCTATTTTGTTACATATGCTACATGGTGGGATAATATGTAAACCACCATACTAATATCATTCATGAACACAAGTTGCATGGCGGAATTAAATATCTCCCACCTTATAATGCAGCATATTATCTTCATTTACAATCAGTACTATTGAGTTTAATAATATAATGATAAAAACCACAGATGCAACTTTGTACTTTTTTATTCTCAAATCTTATGACTCAAAGAATTGAAGTCTGTTTCGGAACCAAAACTATATCGCTAACATCAAAAGGAAGTTAGATACAAGAGACTCGAAGAGGCAGTCAGAGAGGAAAGTGGCTCGTGAACAAATTCATCTACCACGATTCGTTGGCCAAGCTCAGGTATGCAGAAAAGCAGTTACTTAATTTAAAAAAAATGTGGATTGGGAAAGATGGAACCGACAGATGGAAGAAGAATATGAGTAAGAAAATGAAACCTAAATTCCTACCTAGTAAAAACTCTTAGGGGAAAATTAGAAGAGATAGTAAATGAAGCATGCAAGCCTACCTTAGCATTATCTTCTAAACCATAAAGTAGTGTTAAAAATGAGTTGTGATTGAAACAATTACGATAGTTTAACTTTTTTAATTTACCTTTTACCTAATACAATTGAATGAGAAGCCAACTATAAAAAATAACGTTTTCATAAATCTCACCAATTGCGACAATTAGTAAACAAAATGTTTTCAAAAATAAAATATCATCACAATTGTCACTATTGGTAAATAATATGTTATCAAAATTGTGATAGCTAAAAACAGTACAGAGCAACATAACAACCTCGACAGTTAATCGATTAGCACTGAACATTGGAGGAGGGGCATACAACCCCATTGCACCAAGTGGTAGAGGTGCATTGGGGGAAGACACGCCCATAGCGCCACTTTTTGGCATCACTTTTCCTTGCAAGACATGCTACCTCCATATACTCAGTGTAACTGCCTGCTCATAAAAGGCCCGTCCACACGTATCACTCATGAACGTACTTTTGCGCTCATGACCGCATTCATGACTCCACGCAAACTAGTGCGGCGCGTCCACACCTATTTACTGTGAATATTATTGGTATTACCTACAACGATATAATTAATATCACAAATTGACAGGTCTATTGAAGATGATACAGTAAACCATATATTAAATTAATTTAGACTCATTTGCTTGATTTCCAGGGTAAATTTAATTATCTAATAACAATTATGAATTGTTTTATCAAATTTCTTAAGATTGATTCTTTATATAAATTAAACAATTGCATGCTCAATACATGAAGAAAATGTATTTGTCCGTGTAGGCAATATAGCATACTAATTTACTACTGATGAAGTGGTATGAAATTAAAACCATTTTTAATTATAAAAGGGTTTTTAGTTTAGTAAGGGTTTAACGACTGAACAATATCACTAATTATAAAGATCGACTTTCTTCTGAGTTAATAATATAAGCAAAATATTAAAATAACAATAATAGTACACCATAATATTCGAAAAATAAATTATATTGTAATATTACAATTGGAGCGCCGTCCAAATCCATCCTGCCGTCGTGACTGCAAGCATGAATGATGATTCGCTCTGTGAGCGATAGCAAAAAGCATGCGTGTGCACCAGAAATTACGGGCATGAACGCACGCATGCAACGATTTCTTGAGGCATGAGTGAAGGTGTGGACGCTCGTGAGTGAAGGTGTGGATGGGCCTTAATGCTTCCGCGCGCTTGGTTCCAACACTTCTTGGTACAATTGTAATAGTTCTAGTACTTGTCTCATCATTCTGTTTCCACATTCTTCTAGAGAATAATATGGAGAATCATAAAATACAATAAAAGAAAAAAGGGTTATTTTACGGTGCCGGACCTAGTAATTTTTTTTATATACAATTATGTATTTCAAAGGAAATTGATTTTAGAGTGAGAGGGTTATCCTGGTGTTCAGATTACATTTCATAAAACAGGAAACACTGAACAGCCTGCAAACCACACATTGTCCAAAAGCATTACCATTCATTGCGTTATGGACGGTTCGGGAAATTAGAATCTAGACTCTAGTGTAGTCGGACCCCCGGGGTGATTCTACTCCATCATGAATGTAAAAGTCGTTTACACAAATATTCAGGAAGTATTAATGAGTAAGAGTGGATATGAATGACAGAGCAGTAAAAAAAAACGTCTGATTCCTGTCGCTGTTGGGAATGGTCTGCCTTACAGCGGTTATTTGTGGCCCAAATAAGCGCAAAAAGACGAGTTAAAATGCTGGGACAAGTGATGTGCTTATTTGAACCGTATGAGGTAGGAAAATAAGAACTGATTAATAATGAAAAAAATATTAATAAGAAATAAAAATATAAGAAACCTGATATATCTATACAATTTATGTTTAGTTGCAATTATTTTGTATTGCATGGGCTGTCTTCGTGTTCTGGTTTGAATAACCAAATAAATCTTGTAACTAACTCATATTGGCTGTGGACGAATAATAGCCCTGTTATTAACTTGCTGTCCATTCCTAGGTGTATCCTATTCCTCATATACGTAATATACACTATCTAATCTCTAACTATTTTTATTTATTTATTACAAATTGTTCCCTTATAATTAGATAGGAATAACGGGATAACATTCCCACCGTCAGTTACAATTGAAAATACAGTGTAAATTCAGAACAGTATAGCAATAGCCATTTAAGCATTGCTTCCTGAGCACCAATGAACCACATGCGAAATGAGACGTTAGGAACTCTCCCTAGGAGGCTAGGGCATTATCAAGAGCTCTAGGTAAGACAAAGACGAACATTTTTCGATTCGTGGCCAAGTTTGATGCCAAGGATAATGTTTAAGAATTCACTACAATCCTCAAAAAAACTAGTCTAAAGGTGCAATGTTAGCCATAAAACCATTAGCAGAGCAGTCATTGAAGACCTTGGGATGAAGTCTTACGTAAGAGTCGCAGAAACCTCCTAACTGCTCGCTGAAAACCGGTTAGGATAGAAAGATGATCAAAACTTCTTAATCATCTCAAGAACAAAGGAGGGTATGTTCACATATTTTGTCGACGAGAAAAATCTCATTGTTGACAGTACTGCAAATTGCTAGAACACACGAGTTATTGTTGTTGTTTAGCCTCGCCAACGTCCTCGTCCGGGACGGATAGGTGACCGTGGGGGCTCTGGCTGTCACCCATCCAAGGCACTGTGTGGGAAAGAGTGGGCGTAAGGGAATCCGCATCACTCAGGAAATTAACAAATGCCTGATAATGGGTCCAAAGGTGTTCCAGTGAGGGGATGTTGTGTGTAGTACTGTGTAGCTGTAGGGACGGACATAGTGTGAAAATGTGGGAGACGGGCCCTTGACCGGTGTGACAGAAGTCACACCGATCAGAGTCGGATCTCCCAATCCTGTACGTTTAAGAGGGTAAGGAATGGTGGTGTCCACATATCAGACGAGATAGGTAAACCTTATCCCGCTGAGACATGTGGGACTCGCTCTGGTCCAAGTCCAGAGGCTGGGACTCGGGAAGCCTGTTGGGTGGAAGGGTATTTAGAGCTCTCGGTGTAAGGGAGGTTTGTAAATCTTTGCGTAGTGAGGTGTTGTCATGAGTAGTTACTGTAGGTTTACTGGAGTCCTTCGCTCGGTTTGCATGAAGTGTAGGGTATGTGAGGGGTTTTGTGTAGAGGTGTAAAACTGTTACTCTCCCCCTCATATCCATGTGTGAGCAGAAAGAGCCGCATAGGTGGTGTGTCAGTTTTGTTTGTATTCAACCGGTGGCAATACGGAGTGCAGTGTTTTGTGTCTGTTGGAAGTTTCTAGGAGGGTGATGGCAGTTTTAGGTGACCAGGCTGTGTGGACATTGGTGAGGATGGGTTTTATGGTGTTATGTCTTCCTTGATGCGTCCGTAAGTTGTATGAGTAATGGTGCGCAGGACGTTCAGTCTTCGTTTTACTCTATTGTTAATGTCAGTAATGTGGTATTTCAACGTCATGGGGCGATCGTTTGTAACCTCATGGATTTTCTGCGTGTTGTTAATGGGGAGGTGATTGTAATGTTTGGATGCGTTCTGTATTCAAGGGTGTGGAGAGAGACTAAAGTGACAGAAGATTTGTTTACGGAGATGTTTTAATCTGTTTATATTTAGCCAGTCTTCTAGTGAGTAGATGTATGTTTGTAGATAATTGGTAGTCCAGTCAAACTAGAGAAAAATAGGAAAAAAATATTAGAAAGCTAATTTTTACATATGTTACTTTATAGGTGTTTTCATATCACAGAAAAAAGTTGGCCATTTTTTTTGAAGAATGAGAGCAATAAATAACAATTCAGGATCTTTCCCATTTGACGACCCCCACCAAATTTAATTTAATTTTTTTTTCTATAAGTATTTTAATCCATAGAATCCGAAAATCAAAACCTTTTTTGTAGAAACTAATAGTTTATGAGATATGAGGGTTTAAAGTTATTTATTTCCTATGTTTTACTGAAGGATTGAGAACTTTGAAAAAACTCGTGTTTTCATTGAAATTACTCAAACAATATATATTTTTGGCATGAAACAGTAATGAAGTTTGCTGTATCCTCTAGTTTGTTGTACTGCACACTTCATGATTATTTAATGACTTGGCAGGGGGGTTCGGGGGGCAGCACCCCCCCCCCCCCAAAAAAAATACATATATCAAATATATTTCCAGTTTCTGTGATACGTGTAAAGGGGGGCGTGCCGCCCCCCATACCCCCCTACCAGGTCAATAAACAATCATGAAGTGTGCATTACAACAAACTAGCGGATACAACTGTTACGATCACTTCTGGGGTTTGAGAATTGACACTAGACTTCCAAATTTTAATGGGAATATATGTGAATTTATCCCTTCAGAACTAATTGTTTATTCTTTATTTCCATTATTCAGTAACTGATCTAATTAATGTCTATCAATTACACAGGAAATGAAAGCGGGTAATGACTGGTTCAATTTTATTATAGGCACAAATATAAAAATACACTGTTTGGCAAACATGGTTATTAAAATGATCGGAATAGAGGGTAGAACAGTATATGATTATGTCCTACCCCCGCTAGTGTCGTGCCAATTCTGACTTAAACAAGTATATTTAGGCAAACGAGACTAAAACTTAGGCCTATGAGGGTACAATCAGAAAATCAAACAAATAGGCCTACTTTGGATACAAACACATGGGGATATAGAAATATACAATTTGGTTTGATGGTATAAACGGTTTTCTGAGAGGGTTGGTTACAGACGGGAAGTAAGCAATTATAGAAATTCAAAACCCTTAGAAGACATGTTATTTTAGAGATTTTTGTAGAAATAAATACGTATTTATATTCATATTTGAATTGTAGTTCATAACACAACAAACTACATTACGGTTATCTTTATTAAATTATTCCCATTTTTATTAATTAATAGGCTACTGTCTACATGAGCATTTAAAATATTACCTTTTTGTTTAAATTTTAACATTTTTTTTTATAATTGCGATAATGACCAGCTCAATAAAAATCATATTTAAAAAATGTAATTTTATATTTACTAGTTTTATTTTTAATTTTCAAAAAGTTAAAATAATATCATAAATTATAACTTTTTTATTTACAATCAGCGACGAAGTGACCGGCGACGAATTGTCCTAGCTCCGCCTGCAGTGTGTTGGTGAGAATAGTGTTTTTCTGTGTGCGGGACTCGTGTATTTTTGGTTGGTCTATATATTTGTTCTTGAGTCCCTTGTCAAGACACACTAGTGGTTGAGAAGCAGTGGCTTCCCCAGCTCTCCCCCTAGGAGGAGGGTGGGTAGAAGCTGACTGCCCGATAGGAGAATGAGAGAAGGCCCCTCCATCACCCCCACGCCGTTTCAATGGTGAAGTGGAGCTGGGGGACTGCACTTACCGTCTCCAGCAGCCCTCCCACAGAGGGATGGAAAGGGAGACAAGTGTTACACGGAAGGAGAGGATGAGTGGGGGTGTGGGATTACGCCATGTTGTGTGATATTGTAATGTGTCCAGCTGTTGCAGCCGGCACAATATATACCACCAGTACGACGGGTTCATGATCGGTCACAGGTTGGACACATTTAGGAGACGGGGTTTGTTTTTATGTCACCGGAGAGTAAGAGGAAGAGATAGGGAAGATATGCCGGTTCATATCCCCCCACTAGAGAAAAAACGCTCTGGTGTCAGTGTAGTACTGTGAGGTGGGCTTTACCAAGGGCGACACTCTGGCCGCGTCCCCAAAAGAGGACAAGGGGTTACAAGGCCTTTCGAAGACTGTAGAACCTCCGGTCTTGCCCTGCCACCACACAGGCTCCTTCCTGGACAGGACGAGTTATTGTCTGTGACCCTTCTGAAACATATCCTGTGATTCCAAAGGAATAATCTTGCTTCAGAGATGATTTCTGCAGACAAGGCAAGTGATGCCTCCACATTTCTTCGAAGTTAGACATTAAATATACATATCGAAGAAGATTCTGAACGATGTTTTAATGCCGTGGATTCGTAGAAACTACGATGCAACCAAAGTCATCTTTGTTGACGACTCTGTGCCAGTACATGTAGCAAAACAAATATTACCTATAACGGGCACTTGGTAGAGAGCATACCCCCCCCCCCCCCCCGCCGCTTGTAAATGACCTCGACCATCCACTAATCCGTGAGTTAAAAATGACCTAGACCTTAACTTTTGACCCGTTCGCTTCCAAAATCTAATACACTGGTTCCTTGATAATGACCAATCGTCCCACTAAATTTCCAGCAATTTGGTTGAATACTTCTTGAATTATTGAGTTAAAAATTGCCTTGACCTTGATCATTGACCTTTAATCTGATCGCTCCCAAAATTGTAGCAGATGGTTCCTGGACATTGTCCATTCGCCACACATATTAACAGGCAATTCGGTGTAATTATTTTTGGGTTATGCGAATAATAAGATGGTTAATAAATAAATGCCACCTAAAACATTACCTTCCGCATTTCTGACGGTAACAAGACTCTATTGACGAATCGATCTTCCCTCGTTTTTTCCGAATGATATTTGATCTATAGGCTTGGCTCTTTAGATCTGAATGTTAGCACAGTATAAAGATTAGGGGAGTAGACCAATCTCATATGGGAGACATCTTTTTTAAACTGACCAATAGCGTTGCAGAAGAGACCGGTGGTTGCGTGACGTCATGAGGAGCGGGAAAATTTAAAACTGTTTACTATGTAGAATTGATATTTGAACTAAATGAATACATTACATTTATTTACAACTTTATGAAAGTATAATTCAAATTGAATAATTTTATAAGATAATTACTAGGGTTGTGACAATATGCGTTTTATATATCTTAAGAATATCATACGAAAATTCAATTAGTCTATAATATTTTCAGGATCTATGATTTCAAACGCATATTGTCACAACCCTAACAAAAGTAAGTTTAAGAGAAACCTCAACTTAGTTTTGAATGGATTCAAAATCTTGGAGAATTGTCATCTTGATTCTTGAGAAATGGTCTCCACAGACATGGCAATTTTTGATAATGATTGTTGGTTCAGCCATATTAGACAGTTGCTGATTACAACAAATTTCTATTCAATCCTTGTAATCATTTCTCCTAAAATTGTTTATATAAAATAGGAACTATTTTCTACTGTATTCTTAGATACTATCTATAAACATTTTTTCCCATCACGCTCGTTTGCCATTATTTGTATATTGAACTCCCCTTCGTTTGTCTACACTTTTCACAATCATGTGACTCTGGGAGTCGCTGATTGGTTCAAGATTGCTGACGTCAAGCACCATCCACTTGAAAAATAATAACACACAACTGGGCTACTCCCCTAATCTTTATACTGTGTGTTAACTCTCTGACGACAGCCAATCGAAGAGCATTATGCGAATTTCGATTCTCGTGAAATAAAGAGTAAAAATAAAATAAACAGTTTCGCCACATGATCTCTAAACTTAGCTTTGCGAAGGATGGTCAGATTGAATGATTATGTTATAGATTGTAAGAATTACAGAAAAAAAGGTTATAATGATGTTATACCTATTTTACCCTATAAATCTGGAAATTTAGAAATAAATAAAAATTGTCAATTTACCTGCGGGACACAGAACATATCCGATTATGCAAGTACACGTGCTGCATACTAGAGAACACGTGCTGCATACGAAAGCACACGTGCTGCATATGCGAGCACAAATTCAGCCAAGTGGTAAGAAGATCCCTAAATTGAACCTCCAACCAAAGTCTAAGATGTATAGGCTACGCTAGGGTGAGAGAGAGGTAATTATAGGATATGAGGTACACTACTTCAGTGTAATAAGTGGGAATGAAAGGTGAAAGTTTTTGTTATTTGAAATTATTATTATCATCAATAAAATCAAGGGGGGGGGGGAGGGGTTTGCCACCCACGTAATATCCCTGTCAAGTCGTTAAAGAGCAATGAAGTTTCCAATACAACAAACTAGCAGATACAGCAAACTCTACATCAAAAAATCTCAAAGAAGGGGAATCTTCACGGATGTTAAGGTTATGTTAGGTATAGTTAGGTTAGTTTGATTTAATAATTGATATATAGTTTATTGTATCCGCTAGTTTGTCGTACTGCCCACTTCATGATTGTTTTATGACCGAGCAAGAGGGTTCGGTATACATAATATGTATATTAATATATTAGTATATTTATCAGAAATATATTGCAAAAGAAAAGTGTATCCGTAATCATTTTTTTGACAGTTTACTAATTTCACACTTCCAAAAGTAACTCAACTAATTGCAATACTTGTAAATTCGGGTGGGCCAAAAAATAGGGGTTTTGGGCAAACTTCAGAATTTTCATATGGAATAATAAGTTAATACGTTATAGAATAACATTGCATGCAAATTTCTAGGCCATTTCTGGATATTTTTGAGTTGCCCCGAAACTTTTGAAATTTTGTACAAAATTATATTTTTCCATTAATTCTGAAATAATCGCTTTGATTTTTTCTATGGAATGTAAAACTAGTTGGCACGTTATGAAAAGACACAACTTGCAAAATTACAGAATAATATTTGATACTTTTGAGTTGCCCCGAGCCCTTTTTTTGTAAAATATATTACTATTACAATATTTCTCTTAAAATTAGCTTCTAGACTCTAGAGCAATCATGCTGTTATTGTGATAAGATAGAAGTAATATGATTCTCATAATGACTTTGTGAATTGTATTGATTTCATTTTATAAAAGCATTTATTAATATTTAAATATTGCAATAATTTCGAATTTACTCTGATTTTAGCAATTGGATAATAATAACACATGCGATTCGCTTTGTCAACTTTTTTGAGTTACCAAGTGTCCTGAAAATTAAGATGATTAATCAATTAATGATGTTTTTCCTCAATTAATTGCTTATAATGCTCTTTATTATGTTCTTCATTGAGCACCAGACCTCTGAAAGTGTGGAGCACTAGACTGACGCTATTAAGCGGCGCCTAATTATGAACAATTATTTGGAGGGGTGGGGGTAACTGTGAACATTGTCGTACCTGTCTGATTTTCTGGCACAAACACCAAAATAAGCCTATTCTCAAGCTTTCTTCCTATTCTGAATGATAATAAATCAGAGTTTATGAGTTTTTTGCCAAAATGTAGTAAAAATCACCAAAAGTGTTGCTTTTCTGAAATTTGTCATTCCAATTTCTGCAAACATACCTTTACTTGTCATATCAACTTTATATTACTATTTCATAATTAATATCTAATATGTTGTTTTTTTCCCCACCCTATATTGTAGATATTATAAAATTGGTCTGATTACGCAACTACACATTAGTAACACTGGAAAAAATAAGAAATTAGAAAAGTGTGATGCAAGATATTAATGTGGAGACTCTTTTCTCTGATATTACATCATCACAGTGACTCTTTTCTCTGATAGTACATCATCACAGTGACTCTTTTCTCTGGTAGTACATCATCACAGTGACTCTTTTCTCTGATAGTACATCATCACAGTGACTCTTTTCTCTGATAGTACATCATCACAGTGACTCTTTTCTCTGATAGTACATCATCACAGTGACTCTTTTCTCTGATAGTACATCACCACAGTGACTCTTTTCTCTGGTAGTGCATCATCACAGTGACTCTTTTCTCTGATTGTACATCATCACAGTGACTCTTTTCTCTGATAATACATCATCACAGTGACTCTTTTCTCTGATAGTACATCATCACAGTGACTCTTTTCTCTGATAGTACATCATCACAGTGACTCTTTTCTCTGATAGTACATCATCACAGTGACTCTTTTTCTCTGATAGTACATCATCACAGTGACTTCTTTTCTCTGATAGTACATCATCACAGTGACTCTTTTCTCTGATAGTACATCATCACAGTGACTCTTTTCTCTGATAGTACATCATCACAGTGACTCTTTTCTCTGATAGTACATCATCACAGTGACTTTTCTCTGATAGTACATCATCACAGTGACTCTTTTCTCTGATAG
>CANNZV010005728.1:0-24079 GCA_947561585.1 Caprella mutica | reverse complement strand
GGCTGGGACAATATGCTCTTAAAACTATAGATCCCGAAAATATCATAGATGAAACTAAATGAAATGGTATCGAATACTACATACCGCTGGTGTAGAACATTCAATACTCTTTAATTCTCTCCGTCTATAATATTTTTGGGATCTATAGTTTTTAGAGCATATTGTCCCAACCCTGCTAATGACATATTAATGATTTAGCTTTAACCCTTTCGTGACTGGCGGGACCTTCAAGTCCCACCTCTTAGTTTCCGTTATAAAAATTATACTAGGATGTTTTATGTGTTGATGGGCCTGTCGGGACTTTCAGTACCCCTTCAGAATGTAATTTCAAAAGAGTCTGGCATCTATTTGTGCGACACTCTCTCACCTGGCCTCAGTATGTGGAGTGGAGTCAAGGGAGAAGGTGTGTTGATTTTTTTGTATTCATTTTATGCTAAGGGTTAATTTATTTGTATGCTTGGAGTAAATGTACCAATAAATTTTGTTGCCTGTATATATTAGGATCATATATAGTATATCAAACAGTTCATATTATGATAATATTGTATTATATTCATATAAATGTATCTGGGATTCTAGAGTCCCGACAGGGAGGCAGGGAACCATAGGTCCCATCAGGTTTCTGAGGACCTCACACTCAATACATATGAAAACATATGTTATTGTCATATATAATGATATATTATTATCATATAATATGAAACTCAGTACAATATACTTATAATAATATGAAAATTAACTATTTTTATCTATATAAGATTATAGACTTTTAGAAAATAATAATTTTGCTTCATAATTAGTGTTTCATATAATAATGATTATATAGTATTTTCAAATCTTCCTGATAATAATTTCATACTATTTCTTCAGGAGCATAACGACGAAGGGTATTTACCCCAGGGAAAGCTGTGGCAAGGGTATTTACACCCAGGGAAAGCTGAAACAAGGGTATTTGTCCCAGGGAAAGCTGTGGCAAGGGTATTTACCCCAGGGAAAGCTGAAACAAGGGTATTTACCCCAGGGAAAGCTGAAACAAGGGTATTTACCCCAGGGAAAGCTGTGGCAAGGGTATTTACCCCAGGGAGAGCTGAAACAAGGGTATTTGTCCCAGGGAAATCTGTGGCAAGGGTATTTACCCCAGGGAGAGCTGAAACAAGGGTATTTGTCCCAGGGAAAGCTGTGGCAAGGGTATTTACCCCCAGGGAAAGCTGAAACAAGGGTATTTACTCCAGGGAAAGTTGTGGCAAGGGTATTTACCCCAAGGAAAGCTGAAACAAGGGTATTTACCCCAGGGAAAGCTGTAACAAGGGTATTGAGCTGAATGAAAACTGTACAATTGAAGCGTGTATTAGTACTACTACAAGTATTCCAATTGTCTCAAGTAATGTATCAAACGTATTGATTTGCATCCAAAATATGTTCAACAAAGGTGGAAGAATATAGAAGAGAAATCGGAAAATGTGGGTTTCGTGCTCAATTCTGTCAAAGATGAACCTTCTTTCTCAAATCCGATTGATGCTTTCAAACTCTGCTTCAATAATGAATTGCTTCAAAGTATTTTATTTGAGAGTAATTTCTACAGCGTACAAAAAAGGCGAAAATCTCAATGAGGATTTTCTTAGTTTCATCGGAATAAATATTGTGATGGGATACAATCCTAGATATTCCATTGCTGACTATTGGAAGGATGGAGTATCATGCATAAAGAAACGATGCACAGATAGAGATTTTCTGCTATCTTGAGGAATTTTGGAGTCCTGGACAGTGGACATAGCTATAATAATAGTGAATGCCATGTCAAACAAATAATAGGGTAATACCCTCGTCCCTCGTGTCTTACAAAAAATTCCAAAGGTCCTTGGCAAGAGGACTAATAACAAACTGTTTCTTATAAAACAGTCTGTCTCCAGTGTAGAATGACTGCATATTCCATTTCAGCATCTGTACGTCACACAAATAGTGGTCCACATAGACCAACATTCATGTTCCAAGACGGAGGTGTGACGTTTGCATCAAAAGTGGATTAGAATCACGACTCCAAAAATTGCTTCGAAGGTTTCCATACGGAATAATACATTCACGAAACGACATATTGATTACATTATTCCATCTGCTTAGAGATTTACTTTATTCCATTTGAAAACCACAGAGAAAGCTGTGGTGTATTGTAAAGAAAGGATCTGATAATCTTAGGAGCAATTGCTTTCATTTCATTATCAAAATGGAAATATATTTATTTCATTATCCATAAGGAAATATATGTATTTAATTGTTTCTGTTCTGTTTGTGAATAAAAGTAAATCATTTAATGTAATAAATTTTGATTACCAATTATTACGTTTTGAATTTTTTGAATTTTTTTATTTTTTTCAAAATTAATTGCTTCATTTTTTTCAATTATTTTACCATATCACGAATTATCATCTCATGATTATCCATAGCTATAATGAACGATAACTGAACAACCAATCGGTCAAAACAAGCGACTTTCCTCTCATATACATAACAAAAATTAACACCCAAATCATGCTCAAAGAAACCTGTCGGGACCCTCAAGTCCCGCTTCATCTAAAATTTTATTAAATTTTCAAAAAAAATTTTGAGCCTTAAATATGAGATAATCAGACCCCTAACGACTCAAAAAGCACAAAAAATTATTATTTTTCAGCCGATTTCATTACTCAGGTTCGAAAGGGTTAAAGTGGTACAGATTATTTATTTTGATATGGTGTGTATCATTTATTGTATCATATTGATAATTAGTTGGAAGAAATAACTGCATATAAGTACTCTTTTTATAATTTTATAAATGCTAAGAGATTAACTAGTATGTATAGTTTGACATCAATTAGTTTTATTTTATTAACATACTATAAAAAATTTTTACGTGAAATATTGGTTCAAATTTATACCGATTTTAAATAAACCAACTTCATCTAACTTTCTTTTGAATAATCTAACGTAAATCCTTAAATTGAATTACTCTTTAAAATTCCCAAAGTATTATCAATACGTTAAATTATATCATAATTCATATGTTAATCCATTGACTGAAATTAGAGTTAGTATTTTCATAGTATAATTTATTGCATTCATTTTTTTATCATTATCTATGTATAACGTTTGAGTGTTTATTCTTTAGGATAAGCAGAGCAATATTTCAGACATAGGAAATTGCATTCTGTCGACTACTACTTTGCGTAACTACTAATTCTAGCGTAGACGCTACTAGCGTCATACCGTTAATGTTACTATCAAGGTCACATCGGATGACTCACATCAATGTCAGTATCAAAGATAGTAGATCAATACTGTATTCATTGTGTACAGGGTATTCTTCAACTGTACAGGGTGACCCACAATAAAGTGTAACAACTGTAAATTCCCACATTTCAACAATTATTGAAGGTACAGTTTTCTTTCAAGTATCATTTTGTTTGTTGAACCATTCTCCGTCCACTGTTGAATTTTTATAAAGTTTTATTCATTTTTGTGAATAAAACAACGATGGGTGGTGCAAATGGTGAGAAAACAGACAACCTTTAAAAATATCTTTATTAGACAAAATCCCCATTAATAAAAACAGATTTATTTTTAAGTTTTAAAAATATTCATATAACTATTCCTTCTTCTTAAATATTGACAATCTGGATTCTGGAGAAAAGCTTTTAAGAACAAAAAGGGAGACAGAAGTTTAAATTTTAACAAGCTAAGGTCCTTCAGGTCGCAATAGGACAGACAGTACGATCTGAAGAAAAAATAAATTTCGTTCAGCAAATTTAAGTGCCATCATTTTGTACTTGAACACCTTTCTCCAAATTATCTATATTTTATAAAAGAAAAGTTATATGAATACTCTTAAAACCTAGAAATAAATCTGTTTCATTTATGGGGATTTTGTCTAATAAAGATATTTTTAAAGTTTCAACTTACATCATTGTCTGTTTTCTAACCATTTGCACCACCCATCAATTATTTTGTTGTTATATTCACAAAAAATATATAAAAAATTTGAAAATTTAACTATGGATAGAGAATGGTCCAAAACTGTACCTTCAATAATTGTTGAAATGTGCGAATTTACAGTTGTTACACTTTTTTGTGGGTCACCCTGTATTTATACAGGGTGATATATCACTGTATATACAGGCTAATATATCACTGTATAAACAGGCTAATATATCACTGTATATACAGGCTAATATATCACTGTATATACAGGCTAATATATCACTGTATATACAGGCTAATATATCACTGTATAAACAGGCTAATATATCACTGTATATACAGGCTAATATATCACTGTATATACAGGCTAATATATCACTGTATACACGGACCAATGTATCTAATATTCAAGGTTATTTGTATACAATTAGCAAACTCAAGTTTTTATATATAGCTAATTTATTTAATTTTTTTATCCGGTTAACTTATGCGCCTCGATTTTAATATATTTGTATAAAGTTATTATCTGAAGTTATCCATGTGAAAAACTGTATGTGTGAAACTATTTTACTATTAAGCTACTTGAATGTTATATTAGCATGTTCAGTTTTTATTATATATTTATTCATCATAATTCTTGTTGGTGTATAATGTAATGTTACAATAATAATGCATGTATGTACTTTGCACTGTGGTGTGCACTATGACTTGAGTGCATAGCAAGTGAATCAATGAGTGCACTAAGTGCAGTCTCTTTGTATTAGTAACTTCTTATATCTCGCTAATATACCCTACATGGTACAAGGTACTTACCTAACTACCAATAACTGCCATGTGAATCATATTTTAAATGCTATATGTTCTGCTTATGAAGATACAATTTTCTATTAATAACAAGGCGAATAAAAATATAAGAATAAAATGTTCTTCATAATACCATCGGAAAGTTTTTACCCTACCTCAGATATAATACTGTATACGCTAAATAACTATTAGGACTCTATTTGTTGCTACATCCAGACAGTATGAAGTTAACTGATAATGTGAGCATGGTAACGTAGTGTTTATATTATATAAGGTGCCTCCTTATAAGGTATAATGGGCTCTAATATCATGGCACAGTATACTGCCCAGAGCAACTTTTTTACCCGTACTTTGAGATTTTTTTCTGAATTAGCATTTGATTGTTGCTTGATTTACTCCTCTGTGATATGCAGGAAAAGACTGCATTAAACTGCATATATTGCCGCTAATGCAGCTAAATAAAAGAGATGTAATTAGTTACGGTCTTTGTTAATTGTTTTTAATCATTTGAAATTTAAACTTATTGCTAGTAAGAAATTAGTTAATTATTGATTATTTTAAACTCTAGATATTTTAAATAAAAATGATCTTTGATAATTGGAATACAATTCACTATAAAAAGTATCATTAAAATGTGAGATGGTTATATTTTATATGTTGATGAGGCTTTGAGTCTTTTTAGGTGGGATGTGTCTGCATGCTTTAAGGTTGGCTAAGCCCCCCATAATCTCCCATAAGCCACTCATTATCTCACCCCATCTCTGTGCATCGTCACATGTCACTCAGCTGTCACATGCATGTGATGGCAATCACACGGCACAATGTGATTGGTATCTAGGTACCACTAGATTGGTATCTAGGTACCACTAGATTGGTATCTAGGTACCACTAGATTGGTATCTAGGTACCACTAGATTGCTATCTAGGTACCACTAGATTGCTATCTAGGTACCACTAGATTGGTATCTAGGTACCACTAGATTGCTATCTAGGTACCACTAGATTGGTATCTAGGTACCACTAGATTGGTATCTAGGTACCACTAGATTGGTATCTAGGTACCACTAGATTGGTATCTAGGTACCACTAGATTGGTATCTAGGTACCACTAGATTGGTATCTAGGTACCACTAGATTGCTATCTAGGTACCACTAGATTGGTATCTAGGTACCACTAGATTGGTATCTAGGTACCACTAGATTGGTATCTAGGTACCACTAGATTGGTATCTAGGTACCACTAGATTGGTACCTAGTTATTTCACCCTGTGCAATCCAGTCGGTAGCTGCATTAAATTATACGTTCGCATGTATGTTATATTGAGATTGGTATGTGTATCACATGTCTTTATTTGTGGTTTTTCTTGCTAGGTTTTTTCTTTGGTGCGTTTTATTTGTGATGAATTGAGAGGGTAATTACTCCATTACCGGTCACAACTTTGTTATCGGATGGAAGAATACAAGAAAGACCATCTGGCTGGTTTCACGGATTCTGAAGATAAATTCTTCTATTTTGTTATAAAATATAAGAATTATATAAAAGTTTATTAAATTCGGTTTATTTACTTTGTAGATTGTTTTTTACTCTACGTACTGTCATTTGCAGTCCCCTATTCACTGAAGTTAGTCCTGTGAATGGATGCAGTCATTGACTTTGGTTCCTCAGACGATGTGCATTAGGTTTGTTGCTTTATTTACCGAGTCACGACTCAGTGACTCATAATGTACCTCTCCAAGATAGCGTGTAGACGTGCATGGTACACTGTGATTGCCTGGCGACACTATAGTGTACCTGTGGTGTATTGACAGTACATTTAGATATATCTGACACAGGATTAGAGTCTTTGTTATAGCAAGGATACCATACATGATATATTTATATTTAACTTTGTCTATTTCACCTATTGCCTGTAATGACTCTAAGTGAAATAAAGGGACAAAGTACATGCTTAAATAAATAAATATTCTAAATGTCTTCTAAATAATGCTTTCGGTTTTGTATTTTTTATTATTATAGAATAAATTGTATTAATAAACTGATATATATAAGTTATAATAATAATATAATGAAGTAGAAATTATATTAAAATTATAATAGTATAAACTATATTGAAATTATAATAGTATAAACTATATTGAAATTATAATAGTATAAACTATATTTGTAAAATAATATAGTATAAATTACATTTACTCTAATTATATTATATATGGTAGAATCATATAAATATAATTTACACTTGTCAGTTGACTCTAATATGTTGCATGCACACATTCAGTAGGAACATATATTACATATTTATCTCAATTACTAACATTGTCTTACATCACTTGCCACTGACATAGGAAAAACAGACACAAAATTAGCTGTTGAATGCAACCTCATTGCACTTATTGTAAGTCTGTGAAAGTTAATTAGTCTAATTTTCTTTTTATTTAACATGAATATTTTTACAGTATTTTAATAATAAATATGTTGAAATCAGATATATCTTATATACAGAAAATAGAGCAAGGTGTACATTTTTGTTCTACTACTGTTGAATTCTGTACATTGATGTTTTACCTCTTTACCAAACTAATTTTTTCTATTTATTATAGCTATTATATATTTAAGGAATTACTTTCTTCGAACTTTCCTCAGTGACATTTATCAGTAGTTATACCCATATGGAAAATTATAACCGGCAGATCGTCCATTGTCCATTACGGTGAATTGATAGTATTTTACCCAGGCAGCAAGCATTATTCCTGGGATATTAAGGGAATAACCCAGGGAAGAAGGAAATATTCCTGGGATATTCCCTTAATATCCCAGGAATAAATCCTTGTTGCCATGGGTAGTTAAGCATGTCATAATTTCAAACTTAGTAGAAATGATAGTCTCAGACTTAGATACAAGATGCAGACTATAATCGTATTTAATGTATCGTAAATTACGACTGATTTGAATTGGCTATCGTCTGGTTTCCCAGGCAAGAAGGATTTATTCCTGAGATATTAGGGGAATATCCATGGAATATAGCCATCTTGCATGAGATATCAGACTGTAATTTCGTGACTGGGAAGTTACCTTTTCACAGGTGTCACCAAGCAAAGGTATCACAGGTGTCACCAAGCAAAGGTGTCCCAGGTGTCACCAAGCAAAGGTATCACAGGTGTCACCAAGCAAAGGTGTCCCAGGTGTCACCAAGCAAAGGTATCACAGGTGTCACCAAGCAAAGGTGTCCCAGGTGTCACCAAGCAAAGGTGTCACAGGTGTCACCAAGCAAAGGTGTCACCAAGCAAAGGTGTCACAGGTGTCACCAAGCAAAGGTATCACAGGTGTCACCAAGCAAAGGTATCACAGGTGTCACCAAGCAAAGGTATCACAGGTGTCACCAAGCAAAGGTATCACAGGTGTCACCAAGCAAAGGTGTCCCAGGTGTCACCAAGCAAAGGTATCACAGGTGTCACCAAGCAAAGGTGTCCCAGGTGTCACCAAGCAAAGGTGTCACAGGTGTCACCAAGCAAAGGTGTCACAGGTGTCACCAAGCAAAGGTATCACAGGTGTCACCAAGCAAAGGTGTCCCAGGTGTCACCAAGCAAAGGTGTCACAGGTGTCACCAAGCAAAGGTGTCCCAGGTGTCACCAAGCAAAGGTGTCACAGGTGTCACCAAGCAAAGGTGTCACAGGTGTCACCAAGCAAAGGTGTCACAGGTGTCACCAAGCAAAGGTATCACAGGTGTCACCAAGCAAAGGTATCACAGGTGTCACCAAGCAAAGGTATCACAGGTGTCACCAAGCAAAGGTATCACAGGTGTCACCAAGCAAAGGTGTCACAGGTGTCACCAAGCAAAGGTGTCCCAGATGTTTTTTCTTCACCGCCTCTTCTTGGCAAGCATCTTCTCTCTGCTGCCTAAAATTATAAAGTAATTTCTAGTGACCGTTAATTTATTATTAGCTGAAATTGTTCCTTCACCAAATGATATAATGACTTACTTAGTTTCTATCTATTTATTACCTTCAAAGTTTACAAAGTAAAACTGCATTTAATAGACTTGGAATTAAATAATCTAACATGTATTGGTTAATTCATGTTTAAGTGTTATAACATTTAATCTGCTTCGTTAGTTTTACTTTATTGATTTGTGTAGATTTATTTCTTTGTATTCTTTTCCGTGTAGAGAAATTATTTTTCAATTTCGAATTATTTTGTTTTCTTTTACTTTAATATCAAAACACAAAATTAGAGATAAACTAACACTGTATTTCGTGATCAGAAGAATATTTCATTTTAATTAAATTATTCAATCTTGTGGATGAAGAAAAGCTACTGCGTGTTTACATCTCTGAGAATTATCAAGATTAGAGATTGTACTCACGGAATGATTAAACTATATTTTTGTTTGTTTGTCATTAGTATTCTATTTACTAAGTTAGTATATCATATATATGTTAAAATGTAACCTTTATATACTCCTAATGGTGTCTGCCAAGAACTAGTGTAGACAAAGATAATGATAGAACGAGTGATTTCTATTGAAAAAGTGGTCTGAATTGTTATTATAATTCATTGGATTAAAGGCTTCTTTAATAATGAAATATTTCTATTATAAATTATTATATCGGCTCAGTGTTGTACCAGTAGTGGTATATTGGCTCAGTGTGTTGTACCAGTAGTGATATATTGACTCAGTGTTGTACCAGTAGTGGTATATTGGCTCAGTGTTGTACCAGTAGTGGTATATTGGCTCAGTGTTGTACCAGTAGTGGTATATTGGCTCAGTGTTGTACCAGTAGTGGTACATTGGCTCAGTGTTGTACCAGTAGTGGTATATTGGTTCAGTGTTGTACCAGTAGTGGTATCTTGGCTCAGTGTTGTACCAGTAGTGATATATTGACTCAGTGTTGTACCAGTAGTGGTATATTGGCTCAGTGTTGTACCAGTAGTGGTATATTGGCTCAGTGTTGTACAAGTAGTGATATATTGGCTCAGTGTTGTACAAGTAGTGATATATTGGCTCAGTGTTGTACAAGTAGTGATATATTGGCTCAGTGTTGTACCAGTAGTGGTATATTGGCTCAGTGTTGTACCAGTAGTGGTATATTGGCTCAGTGTTGTACAAGTAGTGATATATTGGCTCAGTGTTGTACCAGTAGTGGTATATTGGCTCAGTATTGTACCAGTAGTGGTATATTGTTTCAGTATTGTACCAGTAGTGGTATATTGGCTCAGTATTGTACCAGTAGTGGTATATTGGCTCAGTGTTGTACCAGTAGTGGTACATTGTTTCAGTGTTGTACTAGTAGTGGTATATTGGCTCAGTGTTGTACCAGTAGTGGTATATTGGCTCAGTGTTGTACCAGTAGTGGTACATTGGCTCAGTGTTGTACCAGTAGTGGTATATTGTTTCAGTGTTGTACCAGTAGTGGTATATTGGCTCAGTGTTGTACCAGTAGTGGTATATTGGCTCAGTGTTGTACCAGTAGTGGTATATTGGCTCAGTGTTGTACCAGTAGTGATATATTGGCTCAGTGTTGTACCAGTAGCGATATATTGGCTCAGTGTTGTACCAGTAGTGGTATATTGGCTCAGTGTTGTACCTGTAGTGGTATATTGGCTCAGTGTTGTACCAGTAGTGGTATATTGTTTCAGTGTTGTACCAGTAGTGGTATATTGGCTCAGTGTTGTACTAGTAGTGGTATATTGGCTCAGTGTTGTACCAGTAGTGGTATATTGGCTCAGTATTGTACCAGTAGTGGTATATTGGCTCAGTATTGTACCAGTAGTGGTATATTGGCTCAGTATTGTACCAGTAGTGGTATATTGGCTCAGTATTGTACCAGTAGTGGTATATTGGCTCAGTGTTGTACCAGTAGTGGTATATTGTTTCAGTGTTGTACTAGTAGTGGTATATTGGCTCAGTGTTGTACCAGTAGTGGTATATTGGCTCAGTGTTGTACCAGTAGTGGTATATTGTTTCAGTATTGTACCAGTAGTGGTATATTGGCTCAGTGTTGTACCAGTAGTGGTATATTGGTTCAGTATTGTACCAGTAGTGGTATATTGGCTCAGTGTTGTACCAGTAGTGGTATATTGTTTCAGTGTTGTACCAGTAGTGGTATATTGGCTCAGTGTTGTACCAGTAATGGTATATTGGCTCAGTGTTGTACCAGTAGTGGTACATTGTTTCAGTGTTGTACCAGTAGTGGTATATTGGCTCAGTGTTTTACCAGTAGTGATATATTGGCTCAGTGTTGTACCAGTAGTGGTATATTGGCTCAGTGTTGTACCAGTAGTGGTATATTGGTTCAGTATTGTACCAGTAGTGGTATATTGGCTCAGTGTTGTACCAGTAGTGGTATATTGTTTCAGTGTTGTACTAGTAGTGGTATATTGGCTCAGTGTTGTACCAGTAGTGGTATATTGGCTCAGTGTTGTACCAGTAGTGGTATATTGTTTCAGTATTGTACCAGTAGTGGTATATTGGCTCAGTGTTGTACCAGTAGTGGTATATTGGCTCAGTGTTGTACCAGTAGTGGTATATTGGCTCAGTGTTGTACCAGTAGTGGTATATTGGCTCAGTGTTGTACCAGTAGTGGTATATTGGTTCAGTATTGTACCAGTAGTGGTATATTGGCTCAGTGTTGTACCAGTAGTGGTATATTGTTTCAGTGTTGTACCAGTAGTGGTATATTGGCTCAGTGTTGTACCAACAGTGCGGCATGAGGCCAAGCTTTTGTATCGCGTCAGTTGACAGTTGGCTAATCTTTATTTTATTGGTTGTGTGGGAAACAGAAAACTGCGATATTTGCGAGGAAATAAATAGAGAAAGACTGTTACTCTCGAAAGAGATGTGTGTGTACACAGAGCTGTGTTGTGTGAAGTACACATGTTTGGTAAATAGACTTGAGTGAAGGAGTTTCTTCAATGGTAGTGTTTGCCAATTACCTTGGTAATATTTAACTACGTTGTTTGTAATTATTATTTACATTCATTTCGTTTGGATGAAGTAATTATTGCTGCAACTTAAATCATGTATGCATTTTTTATTAGCACTATCTTTATTATTTAACTAAAAATAATATTAACTAAAATGGTGAAATTGTTGTAGTTAATTTGAATGGGGAGGGGACTACCCTCTAATAAATTCTAAAATATTCTCTGTCTATTCATGGCTACTGTAACAAAGAAAGTGCAACAGTCGTTACTTTAGTATAATGATACATGAAATTTTGTTTTCTTCAATTTGCTGAATTTAAATATAAGGTTAGTTTAATGTAAGAGTTTTTGATATATAATTGAAATTTATATTCAATTCTTTATTGGTCAGTTAGGTTAATATTGTTTGGTATTAGGATATGTGCATTATATATTGTATATGTTCCTGAATATTGTTAGTGAAATAAGCTTTTCAGTTGGGACATATATAATATTTGATGTATTTTATCATCTATATTTTCAACTACGCTGTCACCTTCACTATTCATAGCATGAACTACCTTGTGTAGACACTATAATGTATAGTGTCTATATTCTATAGTGTGAACTACCTTGTGTAGATACTATAATGTATAGTGTCTATATTCTATAGTGTGAACTACCTTGTGTAGATACTATAATGTATAGTGTCTATATTCTATAGTGTGAACTACCTTGTGTAGATACTATAATGTATAGTGTCTATATTCTATAGTGTGAACTACCTTGTGTAGATACTATAATGTATAGTGTCTATATTCTATAGTGTGAACTACCTTGTGTAGATACTATAATGTATAATGTCTATATTCTATAGTGTGAACTACCTTGTGTAGACACTATAATGTATAGTATTTACAGTCTATAGTGTGAACTACCTTGTGTAGACACTATAATGTATAGTATTTACAGTCTATAGTGTGAACTACCTTGTGTAGACACTATAATGTATAGTATTTACAGTCTATAGTGTGAACTACCTTGTGTAGACACTGTAATGTATAGTATTTACAGTCTATAGTGTGAACTACCTTGTGTAGACACTATAATGTATAGTATTTACAGTCTATAGTGTGAACTACCTTGTGTAGACACTGTAATGTATAGTATTTACAGTCTATAGTGTGAACTACCTTGTGTAGACACTATAATGTATAGTATTTACAGTCTATAGCATGAACTACCTTGTGTAGACACTTTAATGTATAGTATCTATATTCTATAGTATGAACTACCTTGTGTAGACACTTTAATGTAGGTATAGTATCTATAGCATGCATGTGTTTCTCTCCATTATAGTGAGGCTATAGGTTCTACAAGTGGTTACAGAAATAGAAGGCAAATAAGAGTAAGTGTTCTCTTATCAAGTACTGTGTATGCTAAACTCTGTTATTTTGTACCCTTCTTCTCCTTCTTATTTTTAGTCAAGTGTTTTTACTTTAATAAACACATTATGATTCATAGGAAATAATAAATATTACTTATTGTTTTGATTTTCTTTATCTGTTTGATGGCAATCAACTCTTCATTTTCCTCTAATTATCTTTTCTCCTAGTCACTGTAAAATGACTGTACACTGGGAGTAACTTTTCTGCATCCATCTGCTTTTATTGTAATATTGTAGCCACTTTCCTTTCTGACTGCTTCTCCAAGTCCCTTGTATTTAATTTCTTGTTTACGTCAGAGATATGGCCGTTAAACCTTCGGTTATAATTCTTTACCATTTCAAGTTTAATGAATACATGATATTATATCATTTCGATAATTAATTGATGGCAGGTACTTTTAGAGTGGTGACATATGTTCTTGATATCTACCATTGATGTGTGCTATGAGTTATATGTCTCTATGGCTACTCCCCTCTTATGTACCATAAACAACAACACCCTCACGTAATGGGACATATATTGTCACCCCTTGTACTTAGCTACAACAGATAGAGAAACTCTTCAAACGGTATATTTGCTCTGCTCCTGTTAAACAGGCGAAAAACGATCAAACTGCTTTACTCAACTTTTATTCTATTTTAAACCGTTCATATTTAATTTTACAATTATCTTAAATATTAATTGAGATTATTTTATAATTTTACAGAAGCATTGAAGGTTTTCATTTCAAATTGATATAGGTATATTATTCATTTTCAATATAATACGACTGAAGAATATTAGTTTTTCCTTCTACCTTCTTGTAGTTACCAGGATACACACAAACAAATGCGTGATATTGCGTCACGCTGTTATCTTATCAGAGATAAGGTGACGATAAGACTGTTATTGTAATGCAACACACAGAGATAAGGCTGACTGCAGTGAGTCTTTGCATGTACGTCATGTAAATGAAGTATTGGTCTTTGCATGTACGTCATGTAAATGAAGTATTAGTCTTTGCATGTACGTCATGTAAATGAAGTATTGGTCTTTGCATGTACATAATGTAAATGAAGTATTGGTCTTTGCATGTACGTCATGTAAATGAAGTATTGGTCTTTGTATGTACATCATGTAAATGCATGAAGTATTGGTCTTTTCATGTACATCATGTAGATAAAGTATGAATATATTAGTAGTTTCATTATTAGTTGACTGTAAATTACTGGTCAATCATTAGGTTAACTTTAATTCTTAATTTTAGTATTTAATTTTTAGGAGTAAGGAAAATAACTAAAAAATAACAACACTAAGGCAAAAATAGAAGTCACTTACAATAAAATGATAACAAATAATATTTAGCCAAATAGTGTAATAAGATACTAATAGTAATGACGTTCATCTTCCTTTGATAAATCGTTTCATTGTTAGTATTTCTTATTTTAGAGTTAGTTATCATTTGATGCTGCTACAGAGTGACTCTGCGTTATTGGACATAAACTACAATATAGCTCTAAGTCTAACGTATGGCTGATAAAAATAGTAATTAATTGCTACCCTAAATAACTATTGACATATGAATTAATTATAGCGTAGTATCGAGTGACATCTGAAGGTGTTATGTTACTTATTATGTGTAGCGGGGCGGATTAATTTGGTGTCGTGTTGCTCATTCCGAAAGCTTCTAAAGTTACACTATGTGCCTCGTCAAACTAGGTGTGTAGCTATGTGTACACCTGTGTGACTTCTGTGTACTAAATAATGCATACAGGAATACAACCTGTTTGCATGACTTTTTTTATTGACTTTTTAGAGTAATGATTCACTATTTCCTTTCTAATCAAATTACTTATTCTATACACTGTACTGAATTATCATGTTAATATTATGTGGGTAGCAATGTACGTACTTTGATTTATAATGTGATATCTTACTTCAACATTCTTTATTTATTAATGTTTGGATAAGGTTGACAAATGTTTGTATTTATTGCAGCACCAATGTACTATAGTCTATTTATATCTGAGGGTACATGGTACTATGTACTGTACTTTGAAGTATTATCTGAGGGTACATGGTACTATGTACTGTACTTTAAACTGTTATCTGAGGGTACATGGTACTATGTACTGTACTTTGAAGTATTATCTGAGGGTACATGGTACTATGTACTGTACTTTAAACTGTTATCTGAGGGTACATGGTACTATGTACTGTACTTTAAACTGTTATCTGAGGGTACATGGTACTATGTACTGTACTTTAAACTGTTATCTGAGGGTACATGGTACTATGTACTGTACTTTAAACTGTTATCTGAGGGTACATGGTACTATGTACTGTACTTTGAAGTATTATCTGAGGGTACATGGTACTATGTACTGTACTTTAAACTGTTATCTGAGGGTACATGGTACTATGTACTGTACTTTGAAGTATTATCTGAGGGTACATGGTACTATGTACTGTACTTTAAACTGTTATCTGAGGATACATGGTACTATGTACTGTACTTTAAACTGTTATCTGAGGGTACATGGTACTATGTACTGTACTTTAAACTGTTATCTGAGGGTACATGGTACTGTGTACTTCTTAGAGTGAACAAAGCATTGTTCTGTTTAGGAATGACGTGCAATTATAAATATTTTTTATTCTTTAATTGTTACTTCCAACAGTAATAACAAGAAAATGTTTGTAAATAATACTGATATGGTTTATAAGTTTTCTCTTTCCGTATACTACAAACGATTATTATGCACATGATTATAAACTTGGTAAAAAAAATCTTTTCGAAATAACAAAATGTAAATATAAGTAGTAACAAATTAAATATGTCAAAATAATTCCTAAAATAACGATATGTTATTTCTTTTAATTAAATTTCGTACTATTTTTCATACATATTATAATATTTGTTCAATAAAATATTTTTAATATATTTTATATTCAAGGCGTACGTGAAGAGAGGATCTCCTTATGAAATAATTCTAATTTTCATACATTAGCACAGTTACTGTACAATGTTTTCATACATTAGCACAGTTACTGTACAATGTTTTCATACATTAGCACAGTTACTGTACAATGTTTCCATACATTAGCACAGTTACTGTACAATGTTTCCATACATTAGCACAGTTACTGTACAATGTTTTCATACATTAGCACAGTTACTGTACAATGTTTTCATACATTAGCACAGTTACTGTACAATGTTTTCATACATTAATACAGTTACTGTACAATGTTTTCATACATTAGCACAGTTACTGTACAATGTTTTCATACATTAATACAGTTACTGTACAATGTTTTCATACATTAGCACAGTTACTGTACAATGTTTCCATACATTAGCACAGTTACTGTACAATGTTTCCATACATTAGCACAGTTACTGTACAATGTTTTCATACATTAGCACAGTTACTGTACAATGTTTTCATACATTAGCACAGTTACTGTACAATGTTTTCATACATTAATACAGTTACTGTACAATGTTTTCATACATTAGCACAGTTACTGTACAATGTTTTCATACATTAGCACAGTTACTGTACAATGTTTTCATACATTAATACAGTTACTGTACAATGTTTTCATACATTAGCACAGTTACTGTACAATGTTTTCATACATTAGCACAGTTACTGTACAATGTTTTCATACATTAATACAGTTACTGTACAATGTTTCCATACATTAGTACAGTTACTGTACAATGTTTTCCTACATTAGCACAGTTACTGTACAATGTTTTCCTACATTAGCACAGTTACTGTACAATGTTTTCATACATTTCTACTTCTTGTTGAACTGCTGTGTTTACATTAGTTTGCCTTAATGACAGAGGGGTTTATACTTTCAGTGCCATTTGGGTGTGTTTGTGTAATAAACACATTGCTGTGTGTTTGGAATACACACCCACACCTATCGAGGTGTGTGTATAGATGGTCATGGGGTTCAAACTAACAGAGTGGTTATGAAATAACTAACCATGTGGGCGTAATGGTGAAAAGAATAAACTAGACCAAGGTAATCTATTATAACATGTTACTTGTGCTGGTTAGATTATGTGTAAGTTCATTAAATAATGAGTATTGTAGACGCAGATTGCTTGACATTCTTCATCTCATATTCCGCGTGTTTAAAATAAAATGTCTGACTAGAATTAGAGATTCTAATTTATGTTTCAGGCGGTAAATTCTTGTTGGTTTATCATATGTGACTGTTTGTCAGCATGTTGATGTTCTATGCTGTGTTTGCTACACAATGGCTAGATTTATCACAATATAACAAGCTAGTGTGTCCCTTACAGGCTATGCCCCCTCTTTAGAAAGGTACCAGTCCCGTTTTAGCCACACATCATAATGTCTTATTTAGAACATTGGGCGTGTGTGCCACAAGGTACTGTTATATCACCACTTCTTTTCAACATCTTACATATATATTGTCAAAGTTGTGCAACGACGCTGATCCATAAAGTGTAAAAGTAGAGATGCTATATTTCTCAAAATGATGTCAATATCGCTATTTTATTTAGAGGCATCGGTCCCCTTCCAAAATCACGTTTTCTTGCATATCTCGTTTTCTATGAAAAAATTGTGATTTTTCACCATCAACAAAAAATATTTTTCTTTCGCTGTTTTATTAGTGTATCAAATTTCAAAGCTTTATGATGCATGATATAAGACAAGATTTGATAGGGGAACGATAACGTTAAATATTCTATTGATTTAATTAGATATGAATGAAATATTGATTTCTACTGCATATTGTTAATAATATTTTGTATGATTTAACAATGAAATCAGTGTACTTGCTAAGTAGCTGACTGATTTTCTTTCTAACTATGAACCATTTCTGAATCTATTTCACGGTTTATACGCCTCTCCCATAATGTATCGTATTTATGGCTCATTATATAAGGTGGGACACGATTTATGGACACAGTTTATGGTCACCAGGACATAATGTTTGTCAAATAATGGGAGGAGTACCTAGAGATGTTTCTATCTCTCATGATTAGTTAATTTGCCCACTAATTTGGTGCTTTCGTTTAAATTACCTATTTATTGAACTAGTTAATGAGTTAACAAGAAAAATGGAACCTGCGACTAGTTCCAAATAAATTAGCTCCAAATTGTTCCATAGAAAGGAACAAATAGCTTGCTTGTTTTGCATCTTTACCAAATTGATAAGTATTATCGGTTATTTATCTCCGTGTGAGACATGAAACTAGTCTGACCAGCTGTTCAATGGGATAATGTCAAATCTTTCTATCGAATAAATCAATATATGTACACATTAAGTTATCATTAATTGTACATGAATAGATTAAGGCAGGGTCCCTAAAATGGTTCAGTGTATTATTATTATTATATTGTGCTCTGATTTTGCTTCATAAATATTTATTTTCTTTCTATCCCACATTACCGTACTCTCTCTCATATTACCGTACTCTCTCTCATATTACCGTACTCTCTCATATTACCGTACTCTCTCATATTACCGTACTCTCCTATTACCGTACTCTCTCTCACATTACCGTACTCTCTCATAGAACCCCGCCTGCACCTAGGGATGGACTAACTGTACAAGTCGCAGCGGAGGGGTCCTTTACCCGTAGAAAGAGAGAAGAAATAGAAAGAGAGAGATTTCCTCAAGAGAAAAAGAAAGAGAGGAAGAAAGAACGGCCATAAAAGTGATCTGTCCCAACAGGTCGAAGTAACTGCTAGATTTGAACCCGTCAATTATTTGGTGGGGGATTCTCTGGTGGGTAGAGCGACGGGGAATTATTATACTAACTTAGGTTCCAGCTTGCTGGGTGGTATCATAAAACGGATCACTGAAGTTGTCAGAAAAAATTTACCAGACCCCAATAACACTCTTATCCTCTCCGTTGGGGGAAATGATTTCTTCCGGAGAGATAGGAGACTATGCAACGTCAAGGCCCTAATGAGAGGCTACGACAACCTTCTGAATGTTGCCCGGTCTCGCACCGGCAGATGCGTTGTTGTGGGCCTCATCCCACGTATGTTCCTGGATAAGAGAACATTCGCAGTGGCCAAAGACGTTAATAGGAGGCTAGGTAACCTCTGTAAGAATAAGAGATTCAAGTTCGTCAACGGATGGGACAACTATTTTGGTATGGACACCCTGTTCGCTAGAGACAGAATCCATTTTTCGGACAACGGATCTAGAGTGTTTGTCCAATTGTTGGCCCAGAACCTCTTCGGTCATCCCAGGGTAAGGCAACGTCAGGCCAACCCCAAAGAGATACCTCAGCCGCAGACTTGCGAGCCAGTGGTTACAGTTGACTTAGAGGCTTACAATAATAACAGTGACATGGTCATTTTTACACCATCAGCGGTTAGGACTTCGGATGCACGTAAGAGACAAAGGAGTCCCATCACTGATGCGAAATCCAGCCCTTCCGGGTGGTCTCAAGTGCCGAAGAAAACAAGGAGGGCGTCTGAAGATGACTTACCGGAACCAAGTAGTCCACCACTATTGCCACCGTCGGGAAACGGCAAGTGACCCGAATGAGCAGGCCTTTGCATGTACGTCATGTAAATGAAGTATTGGTCTTTGCATGTACGTCATGTAAATGAAGTATTGGTCTTTGCATGTACGTCATGTAAATGAAGTATTGGTCTTTGCATGTACGTCATGTAAATGAAGTATTGGTCTTTGCATGTACGTCATGTAAATGAAGTATTGGTCTTTTCATGTACATCATGTAGATAAAGTATGAATATATTAGTAGTTTCATTATTAGTTGACTGTAAATTACTAGTCAATCATTAGGTTAACTTTAATTCTTAATTTTAGTATTCAATTTTTAGGAGTAAGGAAAATAACTAAAAAATAACAACACTTAGGCAAAAATAGAAGTCACTTACAATAAAATGATAACAAATAATATTTAGCCAAATAGTGTAATAAGATACTAATAGTAATGATGGTGGATTGGTGGATGGTGGATTACTCATGATTCTCCTAAACGCGCTCTCAATCAGGAATAAGTTTCTTGATTTTAGATCAATGGTAGCCACGTCAAACTATGACGTAATAGCTGTTACTGAAACATGGCTTGATATCTGCCGGAGAGACTTTGATGGAGAGTACCATCTCCCATGTTACGCCATGTTTCACAAAGATCGGGTATGTCGTTTGAGTGGGAGTGCTGTTGTATGTGAGGAGCTACCCGACTGCGATTGTGGTGCGCTCCAACTCGCCCCACGGGTTCATGGAGGTCGAGATTAGGGGTTGCACTCCATCGTCGAGGGTGTTTGTAGTGTACAGACCTCCTCACTGCCCACGTGACTTTGATGTGTCACTGTAAAACGACCTATCAGGGCTAATTCAGGGTAATACGGTGGTTGTAGGGGATTTCAACTGTCACCTGATTTGGAATTTGGGAGTTGAAGGAATGCGGTTGATCGATTTTTCGAACGACTTCTTCCTTACTCAGATGGTTCGCGTTCCAACCAGAGCACGAAATAGCCTTGACCTCGTATTCACCTCTGAAGAAGAGATGGTGAGGAATGTGGAAGTAGGTGAGCGTTTTGGCTTCTGTCGTCGGGACTCGTCGCCTCAATCTTCGAATGGCTAACTACCCGCAGTTCAGTCGTATCTTGAAAGAACTTCAACCACAGCCTCACCCATCTGCTGAAGCCATGTGGAAGCTATTCAGCAGAGACTTCAAGCAGATTCAAGCTAGGTGTATACCATTGAAGAGGATCGGCGGGTTGGCCAGGGTAAAACCTTAATTGTTCACCCACGTTTTAGCTGAAGCGATATCAGAGCGGAAGCGCCTGTACCGTGCTACACGGTCCGACTCGTCACCTCTTGCTGCTAATCTCTTAGCCAGGCAGCGACGACTGGTCAGTGCTCAAGCGATTTGTTCGTCAAGCCAAGGCTGCTGAGGAGCACAGGGTAGCGCTTGCCTGCAAGGACAACCCCAAAGAGTTTTTTTTGCCTATGTGAATAAGTAAGCACAAGGTGAGGAAACCATTGGGGCCCTTGCAGTTATCTACTGGACTGCTAGTTAGTGACAATCTTGGGATTACACAGGAGTTCAATCAGTGCCTTCTTCCTGGAATGTAACCTGCACGCCTCTGTTGGTCTTTTGTCTACTGAGGTATGGGACAAATCGGGTTGTTAGGTCATGGCCTCTATGGAGCATGTTTCCTAGGGTAAGAGGGTAAAATTACCACGAAACTCAGTGGAAAGTCGTTTGTAGTATATATTGACGTGGCATGGCCGTTACTAAACATCAATTTTCTTACGATGCATCTTTGTTCTGGACTGATCGCAACTGCGCTCTCTTGTCACTGTGTCTCTGATCTTTTTGTAGCCTCCTCCGCCTGCATTGTTTCAATGGGGTAGGGTGAAAAAGTGTGGTAGGGACAATCCAGTGTGAGACTGAGACGTGGGGCTGGAAGAGCTTATGTGAAAGTGGGATGTCTGGAGCACTGGTGTTAGTGGGGATTTATTTATTTATTACAGGCTTGCCGGTACTACGTTCTTCTCTTTCTCTGTCGTTGATCCTAGTTGTAGCCTCTTCCGCCTTGGTTACTTAACCGGGGTAGGGTGGCAAGCAAATTGTGATAGGGACAACATGGTTAGAGGGCATGGGGGGGGGGGGGGTCGGGTAGAATTGGTGGTGCCCTGGGTATGGGGACAGTTCATGGTTGTTTGTTGTTGCTGAAGATGTATCCCTTCCTTTCGATGAGAGAGACCCCGGAGGTTTCCCGCGGCTTGAGAGGTTAAGGTCTTATTACTAGCACTATTTCCACCCCCCTCCATCCTCACACTTTTTGTGGTTGTGTGAGCGTGAGTGAGTGAGTCTGGTGTGGGTGTGAGGCTGAACTAATACGGGTAAATCCTGATCCCCAAAATGATTTTTCTAACTCCCCGTGTCTGAGTGTGTTTGACCTCCACTTGTTGAGAGTAATTCCTAGGGTTCAGGTGAGGGGAGAGCGATCTACTATGAGTCTAAAACCCTGACTCCGCTGGTGGTGAAGCCCAAGTACCAAGTTTCGACATGGTAGATGGGAGAAGTGGGACTGAGTGAGAGTCAGAAGTGTGCACTTGCTGCACTGGGATCACCCTCGGATGGACTTATGGCGTCTTTTGTGTGATCCCTTTTCCTTGTGACTCCTTGTGATTACCGTACTCTATCTATTACCGTACTCTCTATTACCGTACTCTATCTATTACCGTACTCTCTATTACCGTACTCTATCTATTACCGTACTCTCTCTCTCTCTGTTACCGTACTCTCTCTCTCTGTTACCGTGCTCTCTCCCTACTACCGTACTCTCTCTATTACCGTACTCTCCTCCATATATCTCACAAGACAGTCCCATGCATTGTAAACAATAGCTTTTTACAGTTATCTACTCTTCATTATGTGTTTCCTATGTAATTAACTCCATTTATTGGGGACAAACGTAAGTGTTTTTATTGTTTCTTTGCACGGTGACCTTATTTGTACTAATTATATGCAAAAGACATTAAATCCTTACCTTTTTGGTACAACATTTACAGTATTGTGTTAAGGAATACGATGTACTAAATATAATTCATAACTGTTATGTAATTATTTTTAAATATGTATAGAGCTACATGCTACTTCGTATGTCAGATTTTAACGATATGACTTCATAGTATGTTCGTTCTTACGCATTGTATTATTCATGAGTATGTATTATAGTAGATTACTTGAAGATTGATCAAAATCATAATAATATATTTGCATAAGTTTCCTAGTTAGCAGTGTTGACATTGAGAATATGTTCTTTTTGTTAATATCATCAGTTTGAGTGTTGAGGTGCATAAAATAGGCTCTCAGACTGCAGTGTAGAGGCTCTTATAACATGCATTGTAACTACTAGTGAGTACAACCACATTCTACCTGTTATTGTTACTCAACCCAATGGTTAAGTAGCACCACATTGTCCTTAGGGTTGATGTTGGTAAATTAGTCATGGTTGAGGTGGTTGTCTGCGGATGTTGAGGCAATGCTTCCTGTGGTTAACTTGGCCTTAACATCATAGAAACCATGCCGCTAAACTTCGATTTCTTGTACTATCAGAGAGAAGAGTCACTGTGATGATGTAATATCAGAGAAAAGAGTCACTGTGATGATGTACTATCAGAGAAAAGAGTCACTGTGATGATGTACTATCAGAGAAAAGAGTCACTGTGATGATGTACTATCAGAGAGAAGAGTCACTGTGATGATGTACTATCAGAGGAAAGAGTCACTGTGATGATGTACTATCAAAGAAAAGAGTCACTGTGATGATGTACTATCAGAGAAAAGAGTCACTGTGATGATGTACTATCAGAGAAAAGAGTCACTGTGATGATGTACTATCAGAGAAAAGAGTCACTGTGATGATGTACTATCAGAGAAAAGAGTCACTGTGATGATGTACTATCAGAGAAAAGAGTCACTGTGATGATGTACTATCAGAGAAAAGAGTCACTGTGATGATGTACTATCAAAGAAAAGAGTCACTGTGATGATGTACTATCAGAGAAAAGAGTCACTGTGATGATGTACTATCAGAGAAAAGAGTCACTGTGATGATGTACTATCAGAGAAAAGAGTCACTGTGATGATGTACTATCAGAGAAAAGAGTCACTGTGATGATGTACTATCAGAGAAAAGAGTCACTGTGATGATGTACTATCAGAGAAAAGAGTCACTGTGATGATGTACTATCAGAGAAAAGAGTCACTGTGATGATGTACTATCAGAGAAAAGAGTCACTGTGATGATGTACTATCAGAGAAAAGAGTCACTGTGATGATGTACTATCAGAGAAAAGAGTCACTGTGATGATGTACTATCAGAGAAAAGAGTTACTGTGATGATGTACTATCAGAGAAAAGAGTCACTGTGATGATGTACTATCAGAGAGAAGAGTCACTGTGATGATGTACTATCAAAGAAAAGAGTCACTG